>APFE030914411.1:39210-87827 GCA_000404065.3 Pinus taeda | reverse complement strand
CATGTGCCTTGTCCCATTTTAAAACTAAGTCTCCCATCTGAAAATCTTTTCTGGTCATTATATTTGAATCAAAAGAGGATTTTACTAGTGCTTGATGATGAACATGCATTTTCTTAGCTTGTTCTCACTGTTCTTCTAATATGATTATTTCCATTTGTCTTAAGTGTAATCAGGAAGTTGGTACTTCATCAATGTATTGAACTAGAGACAAAGAAGGAATTGCTAAATGAGTAGGAAGAACCACTTCTCACCCATAAACTAAATTAAAGGGAGAAGTGCCGATGGAAGCTTTTCTCATTATTCGGTCTGCCCATAAAGCGTATACTAAGGATTTATGCCAATTTTTATGATTTTGGTCTACTGTTCTTTTGATAATCATGATTAGGTTTTTATTTGTAGACTCGACTAACCCATTTCCATGTGGATAATAATTGGCCGAATATTTAAGTTTGAATCCTCTTTTAAGTGCAAATTCAATCATTGCATTTCCAGAAAAGTATGATGCATTATCAAACATTAAAGCAAAAGGTAATCCAAACCTGGTGATTATAAATTGATCTATTAACTCAATTATATTTTCAGCATTAGCCGTCTTGAGTGGAACTGCTTCTACCCACTTAGTAAAATGATCTGTTGCTGTAAGGATATATCTATGTTGCTTGGAAGAGTGAGGAACGATCTCACCTATTATGTCCAATCCCCATTGACAGAAAGGTTGGTCGATGTTAATTGGTTGTAGCGGTAAGGATGGCTTCTTTTGTCTCCCAGTAGTAGTTTGGCAAACTTGACATTTCCTCGTGTAACTGTGCGAGTCTTTGAATAACATGGGCCAGTAATACCCCGCACGCAAGATTTTATGTGTAGTAGCATCTCCAGCATAGTGTCCGCCTGCTGGCCCATCGTGGAGTTCCTGCAAAACTTTATCAGCTTTAGATTTCTCAAGACATCTAAGGAGAACAAAATCATAATTCATTCTAAAAAGAATATCATTTATGAGCTGATATTGTTTGGCTTTCAACCTTAGAGCTCTTTTCTTAGTATGATCGAGGTATGAAGGAGCATATCCATTCTTAATATAATAAATGATATCAGCGTATAATGATTCTTCATCGTTTAGGCTTACCTCGCATAGTTGTACCTCTACAGATGGAATTTCAGAAATTTGTGACGCTCCAGCCAACATTTTGCAAAAGCCTTGACCTCTTACAATGTTTGCTGGTTTAATTTCTCTGTCATATTCTTGTAAGGCAGTTGCCCAATTGGCCCTCTTCTCACCCACATCCTTTTGTATTAGAAGATTCCTTACCGTTGGAAATGATATTATAATTTTAGTATGGGTTTTGAGTAGAAAAGGCCTGAAGTATTTGATTGCTTTGAAAACAGCATAAGCTTGTTTCTCCACATCTGAGTAATTTAATTCAGCACCCTACAAGTTTGAACTGAAAAAATCAATTGGTGCCTCCACCTTTTCTTGATTCGCTTGAGTGGGTATCGCAACATATGACCTATTTGAGGAAAATGTGTATAAAATAAAAGGCTCTGAAAAATTCAGAGTTGCTAAAGATGGAGCATTAATAATAGCCTGTTTGATCAGGTTGAACTCTTCCTGTTCATCTTGGCCCCATTTAAAATTAGAGTTCTTTTTTATCATGGTTTGTAAAGGAGATACGATTCGTGAAAAATCTGGAACAAATCTCTTTACAAAATTGATTTGACCAAGGAAAGATTGCATGGATTTTTTGTTATGAGGTCGGGATATTTCAGAAATTTCTTTGATTCTATTAGAATCGATGTGAATTCCAGATTTTGACACTATGAATCCTAGAAGTTTCCCTTCACTTAATGCAAAAAAAGATTTCTTTGGGTTAAGTGAAATTCCGTACCTTAAACATCATTGGAAGATTTGTTTCAAGTCTTTGAGATGGTCGCTTTTTTTCTTGGAGTACACGGTTATATCATCCAAATAAATTACTACAGATTTATTGACTAAACCTTTAAATGCAATTTCCATGGCTCTCTGGAATGTGGCACTAGCATTAATCAAACCAAATGGCATCTTTCCATATGCATATGTGCCCCATTTAGTTCTGAATGTGGTCTTCAATTGATCATCAGGATGTACCAGAACTTGATTGTATCCTGAAAATCCATCCAAGAAGGACATTAATTCTGAGCCTCCCGCTGCCTGCAATATATGTTCCATAGGGGGTAAGGGAAAATTGTCTTTTTGATAGGCTTTGTTAAGATTGCGAAAGTCAATACAAATTCTAATATCTCTGTTTTTCTTTCTAACAGGTACCATATTGGAGACCCATTTAGAATGTCTGATGGGAAATATTATCTTGGCTTTCAATAGCTTATTGATTTCATTTTTTATCTGATTTTCTAAGTTGGGATGAATCTTTCTCAATTTTTGTTGGACAGGTTTTTCATTATCGGTCATTAGAATAGTATGTTGGATGATAGAAGTTGTTGGATACCTATACCAATAGGTTTCATATTTCATGATTGGCAAATTAAAATGCCAAATATGCTCTGCTTTGCTGATACAAAGATCCCATATTTCCATGGAAAGGCAAGGTGTGTAGATGCCTTCATGTTTATTAAATTTTGATGGATGGTCCAACAGTCTAATTTGGATCATGCCATGTTTCAATTTTCTGTTGTAGAATATAGAAAGAAGTCTGTCCAAACTGTTTAATCATGGCAGATCAGTAGTTAGGCAAAGAAGCTAAGGTTCCCAACTGCTTAATCTGGGGCCTTGGAAGCAATAAGGGTAGTATTAGATGGGCAATCAAAAGAAAATCCAGTGGAAAAGAAAAGGCACATAAGGGTCTGCAAGTCCAAGTGCACCCTCCAAGAAGAAACAAAAAATGCTAGGCAAATAGATGGGTAGGTAGATGGGGTTGCAAAAGTGGTGTTCCTTCCAAACTGAATCTTGTTGATCAATACAAGGAAAAAAACACAATGGAGCATGTCTAACTTCCCTTTTTTCCTGATTTATCACTCATTACTAACATCCCTTCACCAGTTGTGGTTATGTAAGAATTCAAGGTTTTATGTTGGTCCTTGTTTCCTTTAAGAGCCACATTTCTTGTGCAAAATTCTTTTCATTTTGATCTACTCCCTAAGCTAAGTTGTTTTCAAATACACCTAGTGATATCACTCCTCATTCACCTGTTCCCTCCACATTAACCCTTAACTTCTATTATCTAACTCCCTATGTCACCCTTTCCCTACTATTATAACACCATGGTGTATAAACCCCAAACATTCTATAAATATCCCCCCTTGGAATTATAGCCATATGACTCACTACTAGGGAATTGAATTAACATCTGGTTAGTTTAAGAACCCAAGCCTTACCTTTTTGTCTCCCTCAGAATTCATTAACCCACTTTGTCCTCCTTATCCTAAGTTTGGGACCCATTTGCGCTTTTATGCGAAATTGTATGAAAAACCCACTTAGCCTAAGTTTTAAAAGCCATGTGCGATTTTGCAAAAATTCATTGAAAAACCATAGTCTTCGCCTTATCCTAAAGTTTTTGGCTATGCGCGGCTTCGTAAAGTAAAACATTGGAAAACCATGAAATTCATTGATATTTCTAAGGGCCCCGTCGGGCACAAATACCGTAAAAAACAATTATTTATTGTCCACCCGACGCCGTATCGTCCACGCAATTGAACGGCCCGTCGACCGTCCGATCAAGCACTTTTCATTCGACGGTTGACGCGGATATCGGACTGGCCCCGACGTCTGAAAGATATCATCTGATATCTGTCAGAGGCTGACGTCAGGCCTTGGCCACGCGTCACCCCCAAATCGTATCGGAGCCCCCTCTGATAGATTCCTCTCCGTATCAAAAGTGGTGCGATACGATACCACTGTGGTTTTCGGTTTTCTGCCAATCCGCCTGCCACCATCAGTGTCGCGTCACTGCCTGCATCATCGCCGCGTCTGCAACCCCAGTCCACCATTGGTCCACCTGTCTGCCACCTCACCATCCCCATGGACCACTCATAGGCCACCACGTCACCTGATGACATCATGCTGATGTCATCCGACCCTGACCCACCTGATGACGTCATGCTGACGTCATCCGAAAAAGGCGCGAATGTCCCCAAAATCCATATTTTGTCAAATTTTCGCGTTTTTTTTGCACTTTTTGCAAAAACTGTTGTTGCGCCCTCTGCATGCATTTTACGTCCAAAATTGCACCAACCTGCTCAAATCGACCTGGAGACCTTCGGCGCACCTACCCACCTGCATTCGTGACCCGGACCGTCGCGTTCACCAGGTATTTATCCCTGCAAATCTTCTCTACGCCTGGTTTTGTCTACAATAGGTGAAAATTAACTCAAGACACTAAAAAACGCATAATTCACCGGTGAACACCCTGCACCAAGCTCCCATTTCGAAATTGAACGGTCGAAATTCGGTAGCCGAGCCTGTTTAAACAAAATTCTCATTAAAAACCTGCATTCTGTTCGCGCAGTCGTGAACAGAAAACCTGGTACCTACACCTAATTATTAAGAAGGGTCTGCCAAAGACAAGTATTCACCTTCTCAAGTAACTGTGTGCAGTATTTCAATTGCTGCAAGTTTACCCTATCATCCTCCATTTCTCAATTCACCTCTTCACCCAGGCAGTACTCTTTTTCTGTTGCCCAGTCTAGTAACATTAGTCTACATACAAAACCGAGTTTAAGTAACCATGGAGACTCCAGTTGCACCTGTGGCCCTCAATGTTGCCCCTTTGAATGCCCCTCAGAGAGAACTGGAGTGGCAGGATTTAGCAGACTTGGATTACCAAATCTCACAGGACTCCTTAACACGCAGTAAGTTCCACCTCCACCTGCTAAATGAACTAAAGGCCAAACATGTAGATAGGATAGATATATTGGGCATTTGGGATTCCTTCCTCCCAATCTTCAAGCTTCCTCAAGTCAACCAATTCCCTGACCTGATTCACCTATGTGTTGTATGCTATGATCCCACTCAGAGAGCTATGCTTGACCCTTCAGGCTCAGTTGTGTTCTACATCACCCCTGAGGCCATCAGAGAGATGCTGCAGTTCAAGACTGAGAAGAAACTGGTCCCTCTGTCTTTGTTGGACCTAATAAACCAAGGAGCTAGAATGATGACAGATGCTCAGATCACAAAGTTGAACCAACTGTTTATCAACTCTGATACTGTGCATCACCCTCCTATCTTTGTTGGCTACCTCAACCAATTGGGCATAGACCTTGCAGATATGATCAGTTCCATCTTGGGTTACAAATCAGTTGAGTATATTGACGAAACTGTATTGGTAATGATGCTTATGTTTTCCCCTGGAAAAACTCCAATCTGCTATGACTATGCCACTTACATATCAGACAAAATACATGAGCAGTTGTTGAACCTATCAAGAGAAAAGGTGTTCAGATACACCTCCTACATCTACCACTTAATCTTATACTATCAGCATGAGAAATTCTACTTCATTGTCAAAAGAGTGGATGCACAAGGTAATCCAAGCTCTGTAGTGTACTGGAGCTCAGTGTTTCACTGCAAAGCCTATTCTCCATACACTTACTATGAGTTTATAGACCTCTTCATCCACCCATCCATGTCTCTGTTCGTGAGCTCGCCTCCTCCAAGACTGACAGATGAGATGCAGAGAATCCTGCAGTTGTCAAAAGTGTACAACATTGGGGATTGGTATTTTTACCAAAACTACACCGTTATCAGAATATATGGTTGTGAGTTACCCCCATACAGACTGCCCAAGTATGTGCCCATGAGACTATTTTCCCTTGAATACTTCAGGCAGTTTGGGAATGCTGATATGATACACTTCTCTGGCAAAGGCAAGAAGGCACAGCTGAAAGTGAAAAACCAATTGGGCCACCTTGTTTTGAACAAAAGGGAGGAAGGCTGGAAAGAAGCTAACATAATGCTAGAAAGCCTTGGCCTAAAGACCATTTTCCTCTGGAAACCTTATGACCCCAATCACTCCATATCATTAAGAAGGGTCAAATATAGGCTCTCTAGTTATGACCATGTAAGGTTGCCTCACATTGAACAATATGCAAATCAATCAAAATGGAAAAGAGGCACACTAGAGGAACATATTACACAAGAAGAACTGAATGAGAGAGCAAGAAGGAATCTTCTTAAAATGGCTAACTTAGAACTTCCTGCACAGGTATTCTCTCTGCCAAAACCTCAAGTAGGAGCAGCTACCTCATTCTCCACAGCACATCAGGAGGCAGTCAAAACTACAAGTCAAGCTCCCAGCAAAGGCAAGGAAAAAGAGATGGAGCAAGAACAGCTACAGCAAGCACAGGTTCAGCAATCTCAACAGGTACAACAGCCACAAAAGGAGCAGCCAGGGCAAAAAGAACAAACAGTAGAGGCCCCAATGGTCATAGAGGAGCAGCCAGTACGAATGGTTCCTCCTAGGCAAGAATCGAGAATTGATACTTCAGTCCTCCAAACCCCACAAAGAGAGGACATAAGCAGGAAAAGGGACAGAGAGACTCCCCTCACTACCTCAACAACTCAAGGGGAGAAGAGGCAAAGATTGAACGCTTTTTCGGAAGAAGAAATGCCAATAGGGCAAACTTCGGGTATGGGCCTGCCCAGCATGGAGGCCTCAGCAAGTTCCTTCCAGCAGGAACAAGAGAGGGCAGCAGGAGGAGAAGTTAGCTCCTCAAGCCAACAGAGGGAAGGGGAAAAGAGCATCAAGCAGCAGTTCAAGGATATCAAGAAGAGAAATGAACCTATAAGACTGCAATTGTATAATCATTTGTTGAAGATGGCTCCCACTAACCAGCAAAGACTCGTGTCTGCTTATGATGCACATGAGGGTAAAATGATAATGAGCCATTTCACACCAGCAGTGCAGCAACCACAGTCAACTGCCGATTACATCAGGACCAACCTTGAGGTCCTGGCCAGGGATATCCACCTAATGGATCAGATCAAATTACACAAACAAACTGGTGAGATGGTGTATGCCTCCTTGGCAGACAAGACCTTGGTGAACTACAGGCTACAAAATAGCCTAAATAATACCACTGCATAACTTGAGTTGGAAAGGGCTTCCTCTCAGGCAAAGGAAAACAAGATCAAAGCTCTAGAGGACATCATAATAGAGCTTGGGCATGATCCTAAGGATGTCAAAGCAGTGCAGGAGCTTTTGAAACTGAGGGATGCTGATATGGCAACACTAAGGAAGATGATAAAACTCCCAGCAACTCTTCACCCTCAAACTGAAGAGGTTGCCTAGCTCAGACAAGACAAGGATGCAGCTGCTATGCTGGTAACATTATACAAATAACTCATCTAGACACAAGAGAAGCTGGAGGAATCAGAGGCTGCCCTTCAGGCAACATTGCAGCAAAAGGAGGCAGAACAAACTTCACAACCTCCTCCAAAAACAATTAATCTGGAGGAAGCTCCTCAAACCACTGCCCCTCCCAGTCAGCAGACACAAGAAGCAGCACCCTCCACCTCAGCACCAATAACAGAGCAGGCTGAAAGCCTTGACATGCAGAGGCTGAGAAATGAAATTCAAGCCTTGGAGACCCAAATGTCAGAGTTGAATCAGGCCAAAGAAACTCTGGCTAAGATCAATGAAAAATATGACAAATCCAAGCAAAATGTGGCTGAGAGAGAAAGAGAGGTAAAAGCTCTCAAAAAGAGAATAAATGAGCTAGAAAAGGAGCTCACACTGGACAAGGTAACAGCTGAGCTCAAAAGAATCCTGTGGGCCAATATTGGCCAGTCCATCACAGACCAGTGGGAGTACATTCAGGCTATTCATGAATAAATGGGGCTCATTGGAAAAGAACACAGGGAAATTCAAAGAGCAAGGGCATCTCTAGGCGGCATGCCTGAGGTTGCCACTAGAATGATAAATGTGCTTAACTACAGGACAAGCTCTCAGCTGATCAAAATGGGAATTGCCAACAGGACTGAGACCATTTCAATGGTCAAAAGGGTCCTGACACTAAGAAACCTGGTACAGACCTTGGAAAGGAGAAGCCAGGATATGCAGGCAGATATCAATAAATTCCAGGACAAGTTCATGGCATTACAAAACAGAGGCCTTCCTAGCTTGATGGAGCCCTCAGGAAGGCTACTTTCACATGAAAAATATGCCAAGAGGGTCAACACTTTTGCTGCTAATCAGATTGCAGAAAAAACCAGCACATCAGCAGAAACAAGGCCAGCATCAGGACAGACCCTTTTCAATAGGTGGAGAGCTTATTCTTTATTATGAATGAAATTACTCACTTATTTGATGAGCCTCCCAATTTTTATAAATATACAGAGGCAGATGAGACCATGGGGTCAATTTTGAGGCATCAATTGCCTACACAGGAAGTCTGGAACAATTTGATACAATTACTGCTGAACCAAAGTCAGTAATTATGTTTTTTCTTTTTATATATACAAATTGTCATGCACAGGAAAATAAAGATATATCAGCAGGTATGCAGGGAGAGGCTGAGCCAACTTAGCACAACCATTCGGCCACCACAACATCACTGACAGTCACAGGTGACAGGGCCGAAAAGCTACAAGAGGACAGAGCTGCCCAGACACGTCATTCAGCAGTTATAACAAAGCATTCAACCGACTCAGTGAGCTCCAAAGGTTGAAATCTTCTGACAGGAGTAAAGAGCATTTATGTTGTATTAAAGGCTGTAATAACTTCTTATCTACTATTTCTGTACGAGTTAAAGAAGATATTTTATCTCTCAGATGACTTAATGCTTGAGATATTTTGTATGAAACACTTCTATATATTCCCCCTCGCATAAGTTAGCAGGGGTTGGACGTTGGATGTCGGATATTGCTCATATCTATTCTATTGTTCTTTTATTGTAAACTCTCAGAGAGGTAATACAAAAGATGATGGAATTTCCAAAGCTCTGTGTTGCTTGATGTTTTGTGCTGTTTAGCTGAGGGTTACAAGATTCCCGCGTATTTCATGGCACAATAAGTTTTTCTTATAACTCTTTGTTATGTGTTTTGTTATATTTCATATCTCTTTCATGTGTCCTGTGTTTTACAGTGAATAGCAAGGAAAAAGAATAGTTCAAGGATTTAATCACAGATTACCCTGAACTCAATCTAAGCTGTTTTGAATGTTTTTCTTCAGTTATAGTAATGAAAGTGTAATTCTTAATTGCTACCCTTTCACACTATATCTTTCACAGTGATTATTGTCCCAGGAATTCAAGTTTGCTCCTGAGGAATATATCTCTTTCCCACACCTCAGCTTAGTGGAAAATTCTTAATTGCTTTTCACTGGTTGTTTACATTCCATCATCATAATTTCAAGTTTGTTTCATGAAGTATATAAATGGCCCTGTAACTCCAGCTGCTCAAACCCAAGATTTCAAGAAACCAATAGCCACAGACTCCTTTGCCCAATGGACTAACATTATCTGCAGATCCCCACTTTAAGTACAGAAAGACATCCTTCCAACCAAACATAAACCAAAACCTTTACTTCATAACTAGCCTAATATTTCCACAGAACAGAGACAAATCTTAAAGAGAGAGCCCTCTCTGATTACAGCTGGGCTAGAAGCTGTAGTCCAAAGATTGGTTAGTGGTTACCCCGGCCGTATTCCCTTGGGAGTCATAGGGAACAACCTGGGTGTTAACACCACCTACTGCACACGGGAGGTGCGATGCATACCGATTGCCTTGAAGAGAGGGTGCGATGGTACAGTGCAAGACTTTTACCTGGTATTTGATCATAGTTTGCAGTTCAGTTCAGGGATTTAGTCCGAGCAAGTGAGGTTCAGTAAATATAAATCACAGGGGTTGATCTAAAGAGGTTACTAGAGCCACCACCAGGGCAATTAGAATGTTTGCAAATCGATTGTTTAGTTTATAAACAAAACCTAGAGATAGACTGAAGCAGCATTGATCTACTTTGCACTTGCATAGAAAATGCAGTTCGAAGGCTAGCTGGCTTGACTTTAGGCTCCGTCTGTAAGTTTAAACAAAAATAGACAAGCAAACAAGTTATTCGATCCCCAGCGGAGTCGCCATTTTGTTATCGAAAAATCTAGTGTCCACTCGGAGCTGCTAGTCCCACTAAGATTGGTAGCTATCTTAGAAACAAACAAGTTAAAACTACTTATGTTTTCCTTTATGAGAAGTAGTTAAGAGGGGAATAAAGGACACCAACCTCAGTCTTGCGCTTGGTTCCTTGCTTGATTCCTCTCCCTTCTGACAGATCTCTGCTGCTCCGCCCTTGTCTACCCAGCTTCAAAGAGCACCTATGGAATCAAAGCAGCATAACACTATCCAAGAACAGAGATCTACAATCATAAACAATATGGGACCATATGTATATTGACTAAACAAATGCATATATCATCAAACATACAAAAATGTGGAGGAAAACTTGAATAGCTTTATTGATATCAAGAAAATCAAAGAGGATTACAACCAATTTTTCTGACCCAGCGTCATCCCCTCAGCATAGAAGCCCTTCTTCACCTCATGAAAAGCTTAGATCACCCAACACTATGATTTTCACCAAGAAACCAACAACACTTCCTTACAAAATACAAGATTCCAGCCTTTGGATCTCTGTGATGAGGGATCCATATATAGATGTTTGTAGGGGGGTGAGTCAGCTGCTGGGTTTTTTATTAGTGTCCTCTCTTTGATAGTTCTGGTTCCACTTGGAGATTCATGATCTCTTACTCATTCCTGGGCGAATTCAGAGAGGCAAGTGTCATTGGAGAAGTTTCTGGAAGATTCCATGATCCTCCAACTCACAAACTGTCTCTGCCATTTGTCCACTCTCACTCATCGCACCCTACAGAAGGGCTTTCCAGTATGCATCGCACCCTTTACATTGAGTAGGTGGGATGCATCGCACCCTTAGCACTGAGCAACCTGCATGGTCCAGTTTTGATCAGTTCTGAGCAGCTTTCCATGGAGAACTTCTAGGAGAAGATGTAATCAACTGACCTTGTTCTTTTAGGGTGTGAAGCAACACTTTTAGGGACTTAGAAGCCCTTGGTTTATGGACATGTATGATTGGGGTTGCAGTGCCCAAAAATGTCTATAAAAATATTGCCTTCATAAACCTGTAACAACAAAATTCAACCAAAACTAAGAGCTTCCTTCTAATCCTAGAGCCTTACTCTATTTATACATTTCCATGATCCATGGACCATGGGTAGACCGACTCACTTTCTATTTTCTTACATTATTTTCGGGTGGACAACCCTTTGACTCGACTCATTACAATTCACGCTCCGCGTACTTCGCGAAGCCTTTCCATACTATTACCCAAAATTGTGGACTTTAAGCCCCAAAACCATTACGCGGGGCCTATGTTGCCCAACAAGCCCCCAACACAATCATCGTTACTAGTCCTGAGTCACTCGGAATGTGTGGTAATCTTCTTGCGGAGGTCATGCAACAACTTCTGTGCGTTGCTTACACTTGCAACAACTTCCTCCGCCAACTACTGTACCTGTTCTACGCAAGCCACTGATGCATCCGTATCAATTGCAGTTGCTTTTCCGGCTTCATATACTGCCTGCATATGTGCTAACTTTCCCTCAATGTTGGTGGAGACCGCGTATGCCTCATCAAGCCAAGGTTGGATGCGCTCTTTAAGTACTACTTCCTTCTACTGAGTGGTGTCAACTTGTGCCTTGAGACCCTGGGCCTCCCTCATGATGGCCAATCGTTGCGTGATGGCGACCATTTGCACAGTTCCCCAGACCTTGTCATAATCCTGCTGTAACTCCCGCACTTGTCTCTACCTACTGTAGCGTTGGATCTTCCTGGAGGTATGTGAGTGTAAGGAGGGATTGATTTAGCAATCCTGAACAATCTTGGACCGCACGCTTTATCATTGCTAAGCTGGCTTGAAGTTCGCCATGGCGCTACTCTCGAACTTCTGGGGGTGTGGGGAGCTGCACCTTCAGTCTGAGCTCGAAAATTTGTAAATTTAACTCCCACTGAGCTTTTGTGGCCTCCTCTTGGGCCGTATAGAATCTTGCGACCATGTGATGAATTTTATTAGTTATGGGAAGTTTTGTTGGGACAACCAACTCTGGTACCTTGCCACAGGCCTCGACCATGACCTGTTCCACTCCCTAGTTGTGTGTGATCAAATCATCCACTGTAGACTGACCCGCTCCAGATTTGCCTTATGCACCATTACGATTTGGAGGGCACAACCTTCCTTGGCACAAAGCTCAACGTTTACCCTATCCTGGAGTTGGTAGAGGGTTTCTCTAGGGATGGCAGCCAAATTCAACCCCCAACTTCGTATGTCACCCTCGGTTTCTATGAGGATTGCGCCTACTAGCAACATTAAAGTATTGAGTGTGTGGGTGCGCACCATCTGTTTGGCTGCAACTGTGTCATCTGCTAAGTTGGTTATCAGCCCTCCTAGGGGTTGCACCTGTAATGCCTGTAGCTGTGCTCTGAGCTCCCCCAACATAGTTGTCTACTTTGTCATTAATTCCTCCAATGCACCTGTAGCGACCTTGAGCATTGGGTCGCTGTTGTCAAGAAATTCTTTCTCCAAAGTCTTTACTGTCTTGGACTTTTTGCGTGTTTATGGTGACTCCTTGATGCCTAGCCGCTTGGCTTCGGTCGGTTTTGTGGGAAGGTCTGTTCGTCCTTGCATCTCTATGTCCTTCTACATGGCCGGTTCCAAGAACATTGCCTGATCATCCCTGGTTTCTTCTGCGATTACTTCCTTGGTTGCTTCCTGTTGCAAAGCTGCCTTTTGTCCCTAACGTGTCCTTTCTGCCAGGTGAGTGAGTCGCAACTAGATTTCCTTCTTTCGCTGCTATGCAACCATCTATTCTACTACGGCCATGTCCGGGGTGCGCCACTTCAGAGGCCATGCTATCAGTACATCGTAAATTGCATCGTCTGTTGCGACGAATGACAACTTTACCCATATTTTTTGTGGATCCTTCAGCACCCAGATATAGAGGTTGTGCATGTCTTCTTTAAACTCGGTCGTGCTTTGCAAAGTGTTATATATTGCTGGGGATAACTACGATCTTTGAGCGATCCATATTTGGATACTCACCTCCATGAACGTCTAAAAGACTTTGATCACACGAATCTTTGTGGTGTCCTTTATAGCCCATAGCGAGGTATACCGTACTGCTTTAGGTAGATTCTTCTTAATGCTGGGAAATTAACTACCCTGCAGTAGCTCTCCTGCAACTAGAAGGATTGATAGTAGCAACCATGCATAATGGAAAGCCTTACCTTTCTCCTTGTGCTTCCTTACAATTGGTCAAAAATTTGTTGCATAGAAACTGCGCCTAGTTGAACTGAACCCCTTCTGCACACTGTTCCGCAAGCATAATGACAGGGGCTGGCACCTCCTCTACGGACATTTCCTCATGAGTTTACTGGCCAGTAACTAGGTGGCGACTCGCACCCCTCAGTCTTTGATGTTGGCTATGACATATCCATGCTTTCGCTTCTCCAACTTATATTTAGCCTTCATTACTTCCACGAGACCCACATCATTACTTGTTCTGGCTATGTCTGTGGGGTCATTTCCCTTAATCGGCAGGTGGGTAATTCGGTGTACTAAATCGGCCATGATGAAATCGACTCTTCCAACCAAAGATATCCATTATGTACCAGGCATAGTAAATGTTGGATAAGAAAAATGGTGATGGCCGCGCGGTGGTAGTGGGGTATCCACCTCAGATTGAGTAATCCCACTTTCTCCACACCCCATAACCACTTCCGCGACAACAATTGATCATCGGCTAAGTGGGGGAACTTCTCGATGTCCACAAGATCCCAACCCTCAAACTTGATACTTGGTACTCAGTCAAGTGGCAACCCATCAAATCTTATGTCATCTGGTAGAAGCGGAGTCTGAAGCATACTTTGCGTCACGTCCAGGTCCTTTGGTATCTTGGCCGTCCCGTTCCATGGCGTGAGATATGGTGGTAGTGTTGGTATTTGGAAAGCATCCTCTTCTTCCTCATCCTGTGCTTCAATTTGAGCGATTAGGGCTTGTAAAATTTCATCGCCCTCCTCCAGTTCAGTGGTGATGGATTTTCCCTTGTCGGTGACTGCTAAGTTTTGGAGACGCGGTGATGCCTGGACTAGCCCCATAGTCTGTTTGTCCTTCCGGGGCCGTGGTGTGCATGGGGAATTTGAAACCTCGGGGCTTGTGACCACTGCATCTGGCTATTCCTGGGTCGGATACAACTCTTCCGCCAACCATTCTCGGGTTCTCTCCATGGTAGTCATGGGATATCTAGTAGCTAGGTGCTTGTTAGTATTTATTGGCTCAAATTTCAAATATTCCTCTGTCGTCCTCCGGTTTTTATAGGAATGCATAAATTTGAATGTACCCTTTCCCTCCACTCTTAGTTTATTAATACCTTCTTGGCAGCAAATCTTTTCATATCTAGCTCGGTCCCCCTATCTTAATGATCCACTGCTTGCTCCTTTCTACCATACTTCAAACTTCGTGTCAGAAATAGGGGTGTTAACGGTCACCTCCCAACCGGCCCACGTGACAGCGCATCCCCTTCAGTGCAACTGTGATCCTGCTAACTGAATGATCCTACATGGAACCCATTTTTTGTACTGGCCGCCTGCAGACTTGGTTATAGTCCCATGCCTTCTTTTAGCTACTTGAGGCACTGAGACTGTGTTTCCTATGGCTAGTCAGGTGGTCGCACCCCAGGTGTGAGATTTCAACTCCCCTGCTAGCCCGTGCTGCGTTACTCTTCGTGTACCTTCGTATCTATTATCCCCTCTTATGTTGTTGTGCCTGATACCCTCCTCTGCTAGTGCGGGCGCAACCATGTCAGCAGGGTCGCAGCTTGTTCTAGTGTTGAAGTGGACTTGGCTAAGCCTAGTTCCCGTATTTGCAGGTTCGTGCGGTTCGTTTGTGTGACGCCAATTTTCGTTCGACTGATTTCTTCATTTAAAATCGTGTATTTCCTTTTTAGCCATGCCCAATCGTCATCCACTTTGTGAAGCCTTCTGCTGCTGCGTCGAATGGATTTCTGCAGCTGTCGAATTGCAGGTTGGAGGGTTGCTTCTGTCCTCTTGGTGTCGTTGTGTCCTAGCATTGAGAATATCCCCTTCGCCTCCCTCATTTTGCTGCTAGTTTGATAAGCCTTCCACAACCCAGGTATCCACAAATTCCCATTCAGACGGACGTTTTTCATATCCCCTCCTGTTTTTCTGCTGGCTTTGTTGCGGATGACTAGTGGAATTCGTTGCCTCGGCGACTTCGGGTTTTTGATTCATAATTGGCTCTTCGATTGCACAAAATACATTTGCATCCTTTTCTGGTGACAGATGCTCACCTTGCTTTGTCCTCCAAATCATTCGTGCACCTGCCTTCTATATTCGCGCCACTTGCTTCTATTCTTTTGGTGTGCATTCCCCCTTTTCACATTTATCGCGCATGGCTATTTTTGTTCTAGAATTGATGGTTCGTAGCAGTCTACAGGTCCCTCCTCATTCATTGCCTACGCATCTGTTGGCAACTTCCTTACTTCTATCGTTACGCGGCATAGTGATCTAACCATCATATTACAGTTTAGCATTGTTACCTCATGCAATTGGTTCTGCCATCGCTCCATTTCTTCATCTGAGTCCGCTGTGCAAGAACTATCTCATTCCCATGAGGTTCGTCCATCCGCTGTTGGATTCACTCGATCCTGATCTTGCGTTGTGAGCTGGTAGATACAGTCCAGTTCATCGTCACTGTCATCATCGCGTACAGGCTCAGTGTAGCGCGCCCCTTCGGCTAGGTCCAGCGGAACCATTACGCAGAGAGAATTTTTCTCGAATATCATTTTCCATTTCTTGAGGTTGATGACTCCATTCATATCCATGGCCTAGTCTATCCCTAACAATGCAGGATACAAGTTACTATCATCCACAATTTCTATTACCTCAAAATCTATTTGGGTGCTCGCACCTTTGATGTCTACGGTGGCTCCTTACAATATCCCCATAGGCAAAATTTTCTGTTGGTTCGCCATCTGTAACTGAACAGGAGACCATTGTAGTGTAGGCCTACCCATGCGTTCCCAAGTTTGTTTAGGTAGCACATTCGCATCTGACCCAAAATCTAGGACGACCCAATCCATCTCGTAGTCACCAATCTGGGTAGTCAACCACATTTCTCGTCCAGTGCGCAAAACATGCTTGCCTAGTTTCCAAACCATGTGTGGTTCACCCAACCTTGCACACCTAGCTATCAACTCTTGCAATCCCTTAACTGCTTTATTGTCTTGTAATAACTTCATGCATGTCTCTAAAAAGGTAGTTAGCATAGAAGGATCCATTTTCGGCTCAGTTTGATCCTTGCTACCTGAAGTAGAGACCTCCGCGAAACTCTTCTTAGCTTACATAAATGTTGCCTTTTTGCATTCCAAATCAAACTCAGGTCGCTTTGTAGGGGCCTTGCGAACCCATGTTTCATCCTCAGGTTGCTTCCCCTTATCTTCTCCCATATTTGCACCACTTTTGAGTACTAGTTTCACGTTAGGGTCTTCTTCGCGTGGTTCTACCATCATCATCTGGACGTTCTGGGTAGGAGTAGCCTGAAGCACCCCGTTTCCTGCATTTGTGCAATTAGTGTGGGGCAATCTACTACTTCATGATCAAATTGGTAATAGTACAGGCAACATGTCCTAGTCGGGTTCGTGCAATCACGTGCGTAGTGCCCTTGTCCTCCATAGTTATAACAGATTAGTTGCCCATGGCCCCTACCTGGCCCCATTCCTTGTCCTCATCCTCTCCCCTGGAATCCACCACGCGCTATAACTACGGCTGGATCCTGACCTCGCGCCTCAGTCTGCATCTTGTAGGCAGGTGTTCTATCCATCAACAATTCATAACTACGATAGTCTTGTTCATCGTGGCCCACCGATCTGTAAAAGTTGCAAAATAGCTGTTGGGGGGTCTGGGTAAACTTTTGCAGTAGGTGACAGTTGTTCGTGTTGTTCTTTCCTCCCATCTGGCAGATTGCGCACCAGAGTGAGGGCGCCGCACTTGGCCCCACCTATGCCTTTGATTGCAAAGGCATTGGTCCCCCCGCTGCCAAATAGTTCACAAATACTGGACAATGATCCTTATTGTGCCCTTGGCCTTTGCATTTGATACACCACACTTCTTCACGCATCTCCAGTCGGGGTGCCCCATCTTGCTTCAAAATTTGCATTTCGGAGCATAGGTTTTGTAGTTGCGCGTGGATTTGCTGGACTCCCAACCCAGGATCTTGTATCGGCATTTCATGCAACCTCATTGTTGTTTCCAAGGCTTCCACCTGGGTCGAGATTTTCTGCTGTGATAGTGTCGTCCTTAGATGTGGTGTCAGAGATGCCACAAACCACACGCAGTGTTGCACATCCGTCAATTGCATGTTAGCTTTGCGGATCGCACTCTTAAATCTTTGATCTAGATCCCACGGGGTTTCTCCTGGATGCATGGCGATCTCTTTAAACCCGATGATCGACTGGGTCGCTGATTTGGGTTGACTAAATTCTTTGTTCAATGCATCCTGGATCACTGTTATTCCCACATTCGGGTGATCGCTAGAGTACTTTATATATGACGTCAAGGCGCGCTCCTACAACGCACTCACCAAAGTAGCCTTTTTGAGGTTAACATCTATTATGCCTTGGGCTTCCCATATAGCCTTTACCACGAACCAAAACTGATCTGGTTCTTCATTTCCTACACCTCTAAATACTGGAAACTTGATCGCACTTTCCATTCCAACCTTCGGCGGTGGCAGAGGTGGGGTAGGTGAAGATGTGTTTGAGGTAGGGGAAGTGGGTAATGGCATAGGCAGCGGTGATATTAGTGGAATGTGTTGCTTTATCAACCAAACTGCGCTCCTTGGGGAGAACCCTGCAAGCTCCTCCTCGCTTTCTTGGGAGAGTAAAATTAGGGGACTGTTTTCTAATCCCTCAGTCCCTTGGTAGCCTCTTCTGCTCCGCGTTACCCTAGACATCAATGGATGCACATCACCCTTTTTTCACATAAGAACATTTTAATCCAAGTATTCAATGATTTGATGTACTTACCACACGGTCCTTGGAGAAAGCACCTTTCTGCTTTGCTATAGCTCACATTTGTGTCTATCGTGAATTCGGTGATAAGCCCTCATATTATTTGATCCAACCAGTGATCTACTGCACGTGCAATTTTATCTTCAAATTCTTCTAGCCTACGCACCAACTCTGGAGTCCACACAATGGGCTGATCCAATCTGCACCTTCCCTGACTGTCAGCTAGCCTCGCGAGCCACTCATATTGCTCCAAATCGAATGATGCAAAGAAGATCTCATGGATCTCCATATATACATAGTGATCTAGCCACCTCTTTTCAGATACCTATGGATTTTTGTTCTCCTGTACCACAAACTTGTGCAACTTTTGATCCAACCACTCTTCAATTTCTTTCTTCGTAGGGTTCCATTGTTCTGACATCAGACATCCCTTAGGTAGATCCCGGTCCCGACAACGGAACCATTTGTTGGCTTGTATGGGCCTAACCCAGGTTTAGTAGTGGTTTAGCCAAACAAATCCCTCACTACCGGCCCTTTTGGCAACAATCCGTGGAGCGCGGACTGAAGTCTCACCCGAGGTAGTATGGGAGGGTGCTGGAACCAAGTTTTTGCAGCCTTGGGGTGTCTGAATGTGGTTTGGAGGGTCACGCACTGTTTTGTGCTAATCTGCACAGAGATCTGGTCTTCGCGTAGATCCGCGCGCCTTACTTCCGTATCTTATTAGTTAGATGGATTTAATGTAGATTAGAATTAATTCTTAAGGTCTTTTAAGAAACATTTAGCAGTAATAACTAGTGTGCACACTCATACATAAACACATAGATCTTAATAGTTCAACTTAGCGTGTGCTTATATCAGAAACATAAAGACTATATACCCATTCAGATCTGCAAGTAGATACACAATATTTCAGAGCCAACACAATGTTACCGAATCAACTTATCTTTTATTAATGTCTTTACTCAGGACAACCAGATCCGCCTTGCGCACTCAGCTGTAGGGGTCCGTGCACACAGCTACGGACTCTACCAAGCCTCTGCACACTTAGCTGCGGACTCTACCAGGCCTCTGCGCACTCAGCTGCAGAGCCTCTACCTATCCACCACACCCTCGACTTGAACTTACAGACATAGAGAGAATATTGCCTTCATCAACCTGTAACAACAAAATTCAACCAAAACTAAGAGCTGCCTTCTAATCCTAGAGCCTTGCTCTATTTATACATTTCCATGGTCCACGGACCATGGGAAGACCGACTCACTTTCTATTTTCTTACATTGTTTTCAGGCAGACAACCCTTTGACTCAATTCATTACAATTCACGCTCTACGCACTTCGCGAAGCCTTTCCCATACTATTACCCAAAATTGTGGACTTTAAGCCCCAGAACTGTGACGCGAGGCCTCCGCTACCCAACAAAGGGTGTGGTGATCCTTGACATTCTCCTTTGTGACTATTCACCTACCCTCATGACTCTTCAACTACTCTATGACAATTACATCCAACTATCGACACTTGAACTTCCACTTGACAAGACGTTACATATAATCTACACATATATGATGTGAGGAAAAAATAGGCTTGAGAAAGCCATGCAAGACATCTTTATGACTTGGACAATTGATGGTCAACGATAGCGAACTGATGCCAAGCTTGGTAGTCTACAATGGTGTTCGTGTACTCTGTGGTGACATCTTTCTGGAAACAAACTCTTGCCTTTGTAGCATCCATGTACACTGCTTTGGCTCCTCTGTCCAACTCATCTGATAACATGCGCATCATTGTATTGAGTGCAGTTGGACCAGTGACATACTGATGCATGGTGTCTGCACTGATCACCAAGTCTGTGTTGGTGGCTATTTGCATCAACTCGTCAAAGTACGATTCAAGCTCGAGTTAGACTTGTGCCTTTGTCTTTGCCTCGGTGAGTGTCCCAAAAGATGGGATGGCATGTGCATGCACAACAACATCCATGCTTCTGAATACACGTGCATATGAAGCTTGCAAACTAGTGATGAGTTGAGGGAGTTCTTCATAGTTCCGGATCTGACTCCAAATGTGTGCCTTCAGCTCAATCACTCTGGGCTTCATCATCTTGGGAAAGTGTAATGGGGCTCCCGTGTATCTCATGGTCCATGTTTGCATGTAGTCAACAATAGTATGCAAGTTTGACAAGATACGTGCTCTCCTAGCACATCTCTGCTACCAACCATTGAGAAGGACAACTACATTATTCACGGTACCAAACTTGGAATACAACGCCCACATGACTGTCTCAAGGGATGATACTTCCGCTAATATCTCCTTCTTCAACTTTGCTCAGGCAGATGTTGTAACCAATTCTCCTCCTTGCTTGGTCGTCTGTAACTCCTCAGTCATTCACTCGTTCTCAGCTATCAAGAAGCGAACACTCGAGCTAGTGGCTTCATCATATGCTCTAGTAGCATAGACAAATGTTGTTGAATGCTTGTGCACGTTAGACACAATCACTTGTTCCTCAAACTACGCAGGAGATGTGTGGTCATCCAAGTAGACACTATGCACGATTGCACAACTCTATGTTGTGAGTCATCGAATGATATGTTGTGCATCTCTTCTTCTGGATCATCTCCAATGATCTCAGTGTCTCCTTGGTCACTTGGGACTTTCTCTACTTTTGGATCTGGTGAAGCTGGTTGGTTGACCTCTTGGTGGAGGCATAAGGTCGATGTCTTGCTCTAACTCTAGTTGCTCCATATCTGTATCCATTTGCTTAAGTGATCATTCAATCTCTTGAGCAAAGTCCTGCTCCTGCGACTGCTTACCTTGTCCGCTTTGTGCCATATGCTCGGATGAGTCTACTACTTGTACAGGCGCAATTTCATTTGTATGTACATGTTGTGCCCCTTGTTGTACCTGTCCTTGTTGTTCTTTCGTATCTTGTTTGTGCAGCTCCTATTCCTTCTAGAGTTACTTCTTCAACTTATGCAACTCCTTCACTGTTTCCTCCATCCTCTATTTTTCTCTCTACCTTTGCATGGTCCTCCTGTCGTGTTGTTGCCTCTTCACCTCTATCGCCAAAGCTGCTTTCTCCACATGTGGGTCTGCTCTGAACTTGTAGCTTTGTTTTGCCTATGTGCTATCAACAATCTTTCTCTTGCCTTTGTTGCGTGCCGGTATGTTTACTTCTGATGCTGCTGTTGTTGGTGCTCTCCGGGATGCTACTTCACACTACTTCGCTAACCATTCCACAACGATGCCAACCGGTTCATTAGGCATGGAGAATCTATGGCAATATCTCCATGGGTCTTCCTTTGCCCAATGACACACCCCGTGGATCCGCAGAAATTGTACTCTCGCATAATGATCCTTCACAAGACAATGTGGGTCATACGGATTGAAGCTTCGGGTGTCAAAAGGGTATTTCTTGATCTCCTATGTTTCGACATCTGTATGCTTGAGGTTCCATATCTCATACAACCAGATCCACAATGGAAGAGTGGGCCAAGGTGCCTTCTTCTTTCGGTGCAACCTAGATGACAGTCTTGTCGAGATGTGGTACGATACTTGCATGATGAGCTTGTCCATGGAAAACTTCGATAAAATATGCGGAGGCTTCTCCATGCTATACATCCATATGAAGGTTCCAGATGGTGAGGCATACCAATCCACTATGTCAATCAGTGCCTCTATTGCTTCCTTCGACATGGAAGGTGGATCCTGCTCAAATATCATCTTGTACACCGAGGTGACAAAATGATCTGAAAACTGTGTGATAACTCCTCTGAATATTGCATTCGGAAAAAGGTTTACAATAAGTATTCACAGAGGTTTCCGTTGATGTCCATGCCCACTTCATGCCCAGGAACCCTTGATGGGCATAGATTTCATCCAAGATGTAAGAAGACATGTAGATTTCTACTTGTTAACCTTTGGGCAACTGTCGAGCTCTTGTTACCTGTTCCATCAACCCGTGAGCCAACATGTTGGACCAATTGGATGCTTTTCCTTCACTGGCCAGTTGGTCCAATGCGATTACCGAAATCTGCGAGAAGGTATCCGTGCTTTCTTGGCCATAGATGCGACATGAAAATATGACCACGTAATGATACACCTTCCGTAGTATCTCCATATTGTAAATTTGTTTGGGTGTCATCCTGAATTTGGTTGGCTTCTTCACCCAATTCTTCAATATATCCATGGAGTTGGCATTGCTGTTGGGTATGTTAAAGGGTGTCTCCATGGTGATCACTAGCTTCGGCAAGTGGTACATCTATTGATAATCCTGTGCCCTGAAGGTTGTAATATTTGTCCCATTGACACTGCTCAATGCCATCATCTCGAGATCAGTGTGCGAGACGATCTAATGTATCATGTCTGTGCATGGGAAAGCAAGGTACCTGCATTCAATCCGGTACAAGCTGGACTTGTGGATGTTCACATAGACTTGGAGGGCTTCAAGATCTTCCCCAAATATGCCTGAGAATGCATCATTAACCTCTTGCTATTTCAACTTGATTTGTTTGTCTATGATCATCTTGGTGTCTTCGTATATTGGCAAACTCTTAGACACTCGCTCAAATGCTGCTCCAGTTTTGCTTCCGTCTGTGTCCTTTGACCTTTCTCTCTTGGAAGCCATTGATACTAAACTACTAAGAGACAGACGAACACCTTCTATATCTGGAGACATGGTGACATGCATGGTAAAAACTCTGTCAGTTAAAACCAAAGCAAACTTGAGGATTGACATGTAACAAACTTGGAGATTGACTAGTAAGGATTGCACAATTTTCACTGGGAGGCTAGGAGACTGAGTGCCGAAAATGCACAAAAGGCTGTCCGAACTATTGAGAGGCTGGTTGACTACTGGAATTGTGCAATGTGCAATCCAGGCTGGCTTACTGGGTGCTGAGATTGCGCAATGTGCAATTTTAGTTGGCAAGTGATGCAGGCCCAAGGACTGCATTGCGCAATTTTCTGAGCCAACAATCACTGCCTCTCAGAATTACACAAAGCAAGACTGGAGGGAACTTATTGGCTAGATTTGTGCATTTTCTGGGAGGAAGGCAGAGCCTTCCCTCTTAGAATTGTGCAATACTGTCTTGGTAAGGCAGAATTTTGGGCCAAAGTTGCTGAGACCCACCGACGGGAAACTAAAAGAAAATGAGGATGTGAATGCATAGTGACATTGAATGTAAGTAGAGTTGAATGATCATGCATGCACACAGTGAATGCAAGATTCAGAAAATGGAAAACCATGCATGTGTGTGAAGTGAGTCACCGAATCGGCGAATGTTCGTGCAAAACAGTGTCATGCATGTGACAACAGTGAGATGCTAATGGAAACTGAAACAATTCTTATATAGTCTAACATGCATCTAAATGATAACGAGCATTCATAGAAATCAAGCAGACAACACTCACACAAGCCACAACAAAAAAAGTGATAGAAATGCTACAAAAGACAAGTAAAGCGGACTTACCTAGGAATAGATGAGTTGGATGTGTCGAAGACTCCTAGATGTGTTGTGGGATGTCAAAGCTCCAAGTTTGATGTGAAGAATGAGCTTTGAAGTGTCGAATAAATAATATCGAGGCTCATGACACACATGCCACAAATATAGGAAAAAATGACACTTGGAGGAAAGTTTCTAAAGAGATCTTTACATGTAACCTCCAACTGCTAAAAATAGATCCTTAAAATCTAAGGATGTTTTTTGCATTTACCTTTGTGCTATTTCGGGAAAAAGAAGCCCATGCATGCAAGTCAAGTCTTCTCAGTCACGGAGGGAACTGATCAACCTGAAGGCACATGCAACAACCTGCTTGACAAAGGGATTTTTGCACAATTTATGGGAGGAAGCTAGGCTGGATGTCTAGAGGGATTGCACAATTTTTGGGAGGAGCAACTGACTATTGCCCAAAATTGCACAATTTTTGGGCTGAGCTACACTGCTGGGCTAGATTGTGCAATTTTCCAAAGGAAGACTACTTGACAGGATTGCACAATTTATGAGCCCAGCAGGCCGCCAATCAGATTTGCACAATTTTTGGAGGGAAGGTTGGTTCCCCTCCATAATTACACAATTTTTTGAGGGAGCTGCTCAGCTAGTAGTGTGCCCAAGTCTGGGATGGTAGTTTGTGAGGGAAGTGAAGCAAACGATCATCCACAGGTTGGCAAGCTGTTGAAAAATCAATGAAGCTTATGTACTTGACAGTGCAAGACATGCCGCTAGGATGGTTGGTAGGGAGGCTCCAAAATGAAGCTAAGGAAAAATTTTGGAGGGTGGTTGTAGCTATTAGCACCTAAATCTACCTCAGGTTGAGAAAGGTAGGTCTAGGGTAACATCAAACCACACTTAACCTGGTAGCTAGCCCTACCAGGTCGGGAGAGGGCTCTCTCCTTGTCAATCTCACTGAAAATTTATCAAGGAAGGCTTGAGATGACTGATATAAAAACTAATTTTAGGCTAGGTATGATTTCTCAGAGGAATTCGATTGAATTTAATGGTTGGTTTGCTGGATTAGATGGGAAGGAAACTTTGGGTCGGGGAAATGAACACAGATTTGCAGAGGTTTCTGTGGGGCAAGGTAGGCAAGTGTTTTAGCACTTTGAAATGAATGTAATGGTGATTCTAAATACTGATGAGGAGCTGGAGAGGGCATGCAAAAGTCATGAGTCCTCTTCAAACAGTAGAAAACATGTAAAACTAAATAAACCCCAAGGCAGAGCACTGAAACATCAATGAATTCTACCTTTTACACTTGATTCATTTAGCTATGAAGAATAAAAGAGATGATGGAAAACATACACATAAGATCACTGAATAAATGAGAAGGAAACTATGCTAACTCACATTACCACAAGAATCCCACAAAATGCTGCAAAACCCTGGTTTATTTCCTTGCCAAACTGCAGAAGTGATGTACAATAGTGCTCAATGCATCCACAAGAGTCCAACCCTTACAAATGACTGAAAAACACATGATATAGACCTCCAAACCACCTTTGTTATCCATCAGGGGTCGAATCCATGAGAAGAGGGGTGGTTTCAACCATATCTAAACTGGGAACACAAAAATAGGTAGTGGAACAGCTTGCCTCCAAAACCTAGGAAACTGATTCATTCAACTCTAAACCACCTACAACTGATGTATCTACTTGATCAAGTCAATTTTTATCATTTTTGTATCATATTAAATCAATTTACATCATGTCACATCATGAATTTTACCATAAGAGAGAAAAAGTCAAACTAGAAGAAAACTAGGCGAAAAACAAAGTTTTTGAGCAAAATTGGCACTTTTTCATTCTGTGCATAGCACCATTTCCAAGCTGCATTTGGAGGGCTTCCCGAGGTCCAAATCAGGTGTAGGATAGCTTGTTGGAAAGCCCCGTGAGTCTAGTTTCTGGAAAAACTTGAATTTTTTGATTTGGAGTCCATTTTCCCCTCCAAAATTACAATCTCCCAAGACTGCTTCCTGTGTCGCCAAAAAGTGGCAGAGAGGGCATTTTTTGGGTGTTTTTGGCCCTTTTGGAGGTCCAAAACTTGTCAAAATTTCCTAGTAATTTTTGAGCATGCATAAATTTTCATAAGGAATCCAAAAATGCCAAGTTTTATTCAAATGGAGGTCCCTATCAAAAGCGAGCGCTGGTGGCACTACGTACCTACTGGAAAAACCTGTTTTTTCCCTAAAAAATTCAAAAACGTCAAAAAGTTCACCAAATTTCTTTAAATTTGGCATGAGTGATCTATGTTAGGTGCTATGCTGGGCCAATGGAGCTTCAACCAATATTTTGAGCTTATCTTGCTCCTTTTTGGCCTTTAAGGCTCTCCCTAGCATGGCTTTTAGGCTTCTTATTCTTGTCTTACAAATTTTGTTCCAGGCCAAATAGTGGTAAGCCATGTGTTGCAACATCTTCTTCTCTTTATTAGACTTGTCCAGAAACTTCTCAAGGTGGATATTAACTATTTCCAACCATGATTCTCGGTAGGACTCTATTTATTGCTCTTGTGAAGTTAGCTTGATTACCCTTCTCTTTGCCAATTGTTGGTTTTCTCTTATATTTTGCAACTCCATGATTGTTTGTTTGTCCTCCAATTTATTATTCTGTTGCTCAAGGTAATTAATGACCCATTTAGCCCCCTCAAGGTCAAGTGATAGGCTTTGGATGCTTCTTTCTCCTTGATGATCTCATCCTTGAGTTTTGAGCTTTGGGAGCCCAGATCAGTGTCCTTTTCCTCAACCAAGATGAAATCTCTGTCTTGGCCTTCAGAAGGCCCTTCATCATGAATTGGTTGCTTTCCTTTGTCCTTTACCTGCTCTTTTGAAGAAGAAGGCAAATCCCCTTTCACCCCAAGTGAAGATAGCATTTTCCTGTTGTCCAGTGAAGAGAACGAGACCCCTTCCACCCATGGTGGAGATAATACTCGTTTGGCAGCTGCAAATAGTATCCTTGTCCCCTTTTCATAAGTGACAAATACTGGCACACGTGTAGTTTGAGTCTTATGAATCTCTAGCTGATTTGAAGGCCCTCCTTCCTCTGGAAACACTGATGGTGTCACCTAAGGGCTTTTGAAAATCTAATGTGAAATGAAAGTATCCCATGAAATACTCAACAAGCTCAGCTGATGCAAAACAACAATCTTGATCAATGAAAAATGATAAAGGCTACTGAACTATTGAGGAAGAGGTTTCCTTTGCACCAATGTAGCCATCTTCTCAATATTTCTACATATGAAATAGGGGAGGTTTATCATCCTCACTCTAGTGAAACACATCAATAATCTAACATGGTAAGTGTACAAGCGAGAAAACCTCCCTTCACAGGTGAAATATTTGATAATGAGCTTCATGAGTAGAACATAAGTGTCTTGTAGGTATCTAAAAGGAATGACCCTACTGTTTTGCTTTTGATAACTAGCCTTGACATAAGGCTCATAATGCTCTTTGCCCACAAGCTGTCCTTTGTTCCACTGTTCACCAACATTTAGAATACCTGTTGCTGTAGCTATGGTTTTAGGTGTCAAAGTGAAGGAAAGACCTGCTAAGTTCACCTGGCCATTGTGAGGATGAAGGACAAATAGCCTGGCAAGTTCATGGTGGTATTTCACCCTCTCCACCATCTCACAAAACTGGTAGCAAGACTAATATTTAAAACATGTTACTGCAAGAGGGTAAGCTAGTAACTCCGTGAGTGTGGTGGGCTCCTCCTGGATGTGTTTTCCTCCCTTATGTGGTTTTCTTGGTGCATGAATATCTTGGGAGGAATCACTCACAGTTTCCTCATCCCTTTCATAAGTTGAATCTGTTTCCATATTTGCAAATGTAGAATGTAGAATGATGAGTATGAAGATATTTTCTTAAGTATAGGTGACTACTATTTTCTTTCTTGGGATTTGATGGATTGACTGATAATAAAAATGCAAAGGAGGGTTTTGATGATGGTCGTAGGGTTTTTATGGAATGATAGGGTTTAGGAAAAGGGGAATTATGTTTTTTGGGGAATAGTGGGAATTAGGTATAGGGCTTAGGGTTTGATGATAGGGTGTAAGGTGAGTGTCAATGGGAGAGGGAAAGGGGAAGAGAATTAGGGAAATTTAGTGGAGGGGGATGGGATGTGGGAAAATCATACAAGGGAGTAAAAATAGCAAGAATGACAAAAACTACAAAACCCTAGACAGTTTTGTCAAGGCAACTTTGAAGCAACTAGGGTTTGATTTTTTTACCATTCAAATCATTATGATGGATGACAAATTCTCTTGCTATGGCAAATGGGAGGGTGTACTTACTTTAAGAGATGATATTTGCAAATTTAGAGGCTTAGAAAATCGATGGCATGAATTTTTAGCTTGGTTGACAGGTGCACTGCACCAACGCCTAGGTGTGTAGCGCCCATTGAAAACCCTTTGGAAAACCTGCATCCGGTGTGTAGCACCTGGCAGGTGTGTCATGCTAGTGCCCAGGTGCATCGCACCAGGAAAAATTTTGAAATTTGCTGCAACTTTCCCTCTCTATCCTCAAAACGTGATTTTTCTTCTTGTTCTCTCTCACTTTAACACAAAATGATGTCTTCTAACACAAAGGATCCATTTATATACATTTGGACTCTAATTTTTCATTTAGAAAAAATCCACTTTCTAAAGTTCCCTTTCACTTTGCTTTTAAAAACCCTGTTTTTGTAGTTTGGCATTTTTTGTCCTTTGATGGACTGATGCTTGGATGTTTTTGTTTCTTTGACAGGAGCTGGGGTGTTAGAGTTTGGCAAGGTGACCAAGGGTTGTAGATGATGCTTTATTACATATGAAAACAATAAAATTACATAATTTTTTTACATGAAATAGAAAAACTCTGTTTTCACATCAAAACAGAGTTTTGAGGTAAAAACCCTTTATGGAGCAAATCATCCGTAAAATTTGTGATTTTATGAACTTATTAGACATCCTCATGTGCCTACTGACCTTTTATTGAGCTTTTGAAGACCATAGTAGCAAAACCTAGACCTAATGAGACTTGAAAACCCTAAAATGATTTCTACAAGTGCAATGATAAAAAATGACTGTAAATGACCTGAATTTGTGAAAATAGGGCAACAGGTAAAAACCATGACGGAAATTTGATAATGAACCACTACCATCAGTTGATCCATGACCTAATGGAATGCAGCTGATTGGATGAGACACCTAATATGCATGCAAAAAAGAGAAATTTTGATCGTTGATGGAGGGATGAAGATACCGACACTAACAGTAGCCACTACAACACTTGGCGACACATTGGTAGAACTCCAGCTCTCTGAATGGACCTTGTTTGTGAAAAGCAAGTCCAACACCTTTGGAAGTATTGTTCAATTCTCTGTTTGTCTTGGTTTCCACGCTTTCTTGATTGTAATATGTAGCATCTCCCAAGCTCTTGGTCAATCAACACACATTCCAAGCCGAGCCAAGACAATTGTTTTAATTGGGGATGAGGGGTGTATTGGTGCACAAGTAGTATGGTCGTCAGAGTTTTAGTTTCATCTCTAGTGTTGCTCTGCTACTAGCAGGCCTAGACAGTACCCTGACGGAGTCACGCAGGAACACAAGCATCACTCCACTGCTAGCGAGCCTGGTAAGTACCCTGGCGGAGTTTCTTGCATCAACTCTCTCTGCATGAAGCCTTTCTCTTCTTTCACCTTATTTATGTTTCATTCATTTTTTTCGAAAATTTTCACATTTTCATTTTTTCATTTTTCATTTTCTTAACTGTGCATAACACTTATTCATTTCATAGGTGGAAGAGGGATCCTGACTTATTTAGAGCAGAAGAGGTTGTTCCTTCAAAGAAGTAGTTTATATATATCTCTGACATGACTGTTAAGGTATTCCCCCTCACCTACTCTACTTGACTGGGTTGACAAGGATTAACCCAAAAAAAACCGACTAGAGTAGGAGACACTAGTTAGCCCACAAGCGTTCTGTTTTCACCAAAGCTCACTTCGAACAATATGTATTTTCCATCGACGAATCATGGACTAAGGATAACAATTTCTTCATGCAGAGGTAGGATGACATATAACCAAGTATTGATAACTACACAAGTCCTCTTGTATTTTACCAAGCTTGTTTCAAGAGTCGCACACTGTTTCATGCGAAACTAACCTACGAATGAAAAACAAGAAAACAAACACAAAACAAAGTAGAAGCAGAAGTAAATGTGTAAGAAAAGAAAGTAAGCAAACAAGAAGGAAAACAAACAAACATGCAAAGTAAGAAGCAAACATGCATGCAAGAAAACAAACCAAAATCAGACACTACTCCTACTCCTAAGCTAATGGTGCATGGGTCTGCTCACATGAAGTAATACTTCCAATGCAGCCACGAACGCATTGGTTGACCCATATTGGTTAAGGCATGGTTCACGAACAACACAGCTGTGCGAACCAACAAACATGAAAGATATAACAATGAAGACAAACACACTGCAGGTTTAAATGTGTCCACAAAACACAAGTGAGTGCAAGTGCATGACATGCAATCCATGGACTTATCATGATTTTGTGCAATACTGCGTGCAGCTCTTAAGCATAAGCATGCTCTTGATTGTGACATGCAAGCAAATGAAAGAAACAAAGACAACTTGCATCGTGAACATGTGCTTGCTATGTAAAATTCCTCCAATGCATGAGAAATGGGATCATGTAGTTCGAGTGGAGGAAGCATGATCTCTGTGTGAGATTGATCTTCAATGCATACAGATCAGTGATGAGGAGCCTCGGGTGTTTCAACAATTTCCTGATCGGAAGTGAAACCAAGCTCTGGAAAATGAGGGCCTGACATAACCATCAGCTTGGGCTGAAGTGCCTTGATAGTTTGTGGGGTTTCGACTTTGTCGACAAATAAATCATCATAAACATGTGGCTTGGAAAAATAAACTGCGATAGAATCATCATTGTAATCGAATACGGGGGTATATAGATCATGACAACTACGATCAACAAAATCAATGATTTCATCAGCATCCTCATGGTCTGATGAATCAAACAAAGGAGTAGATGAAGAGTGAAAAAGTTCACCCTCTGTGTTTTCGGAAAAAGAAGATGAAAAATCAAGTGGATTTTCAATGAATAATTTATCCTCTCCATTGTCAGATGATGGATTGACATCTGGTGTGTTCTGTAGATGATCAACAATGGGTGCATCCGTAGACAGAGATACACATGCGAAAACATGGATGGAAGAATCACCAAAAATGTCAGGAAAAAATGGAGGAGGCTCAGATAGAAGGGGGTCATCCTTTGCCGAGGATTGATGCTCAATCTCCCAGTTATGCTCTTCATGAATGATAGTGCAGGTTGGTTGTGTAACACCAACTCCTTCAATAGATTGATCCTCGTTCACAACAAGTGTAGAGTTCGGAATGGAAGAACACAAGAATGCGTCATTTGGAGGATCATCAGAGTACGAAGACGGACGTTGAGGTACATAATATATGTGACAACCGATGGGATTCACAACCAAGTCTGCACGAAAATGGAGTGAAATGATGTTGGGAGGATGTGGCTGTTGAACGGATGTGTGTGCCTGTTCTCCCACATCACTCTGTAGTGGTGGAGCTGTTTGATGAGGGGATGACGAATAGTCACTTGTGACAGTGACCCTGTCTGTTTGTGATTGCGCAACTCCATCACTGAAGTATGCTAAGTGGGGCTTGAGCTTAAACTTTCTTTTATGATTAACATATTTGGTAAGATAGTACTCGAATCTGTCCATGAGATACTGGAATTTCATCTGAATATTTAGAGCTTGAAACTGCAACACACGGAAGCAGTCTCAAAATTCCATAGGCGATTCATGCGGGGCCTTCCGTTGTTGTAAAAGTTTTTGGTCAAGAGTTTCTGGATCAAAATGATGGAAAGTAGATTCAATGAGATCACATAACTGGTCAAGTGAGTGCACACTACTAGGAGGCAGACTCCAGCACCACCATTGTTGAGATTTGTGAAGTGTGTACGAAAGAAGCAGGCTGACCTCTTCTACATAGAACTTGTCTACATTCTCAAGGAATACATAGAAGTATTCTATTTACTCAGGCCAGGTTACTTCACCTTCACCATCATATGTGAATTCAGACAAGAGATCAAAAAACTCGCTCATGATGTTGAGAGGTTCAGCATGCGAAAGACACCGCCGAGGGTGTAGAGTCCAAGAACTGCTTTACCTTGACACCCTTTTTTCTCATCTTTCCTCCTTTTTCCTATCCCTATCATCTAAATAAATGCAATAAATATGACATTTTGTTATGTAAGCACTTGCATGTCCTCTTTTTCATATTTTTTCCATATACCTTATTGTTTTATTAAAGTTTGCATTCAGCTACGGAATTGACTTGATTATGCAACTAATCCACAGATCCACAACTACCTCCATTGTTGATAGGGTTCAAGTGCACCAGCTGAACAAAAAGAAGATACGGATAAATGAGGAATTATCCCCTCATGGATAGTTTCCTGTTCTCTCGAACCAATCCTTCAAGATAATCGCATTGCAATGCGGTCAACCTCAAAGTCAACTGCAAGATAATATGCCGGAACAGAGTCTGAATTTCACGAAATATTATCGATTTGCTTTTCCAAATAGCAAATTGATGATTAAGAGATATAATTTGGTTTGATAGGGATTGTAATGAAGATACTTAAGCTTAAAATTCTCATGGTTTTATTTGAGAAAATGTTATAAGAACAATGGTCGCTCTGTGTTTTGGGTGCACGCCACTATATGTAATTTTGAGAACATCCTATTAAAACTATTTCTGATAAATAGACTTTGGTTCATAATTTTCATGTTGCATTGATTAAAGTTGCTGACTATCTCATGGAGGGCCCTTGCTTGTAGATAAGGTCTTTAACTCATTACAAATAGATTTTCTTTGGTTATTTTTAGAGTTAAATTATGGATGCTCTGTTTTATGTTTTAGGATGCAGTCCAATGGAATTCACGATTAAATGGACATCTGCAGTCAGCAATTTCATTTTCTTTCTACCTAGTATAATTTGATCATTTCATTTTCTTTCTACCTAGTATAATTCAATCATCTCATTTCACAGTTTGGTTGTTTTATAGCTTATAAATTTCGTTCTTATTTTACTTTTGTATTGAGTGAAGCTGCAAAAGTTAAAGAGTGACAATATTTTCCTTAGCAACTGAATTCAAGAATCATTCATTTTCCAACTCAATAAAGTAGATTTCCTTTACATCATTCCCTGCTTTCATAGTTAGTTTAGTGTGGATGCAGCATGAAAATCCAAATATAATAAAAAACAGTCTAACAGAGTAGAGTTTAGGATCTCTCTTCAACCATCCAACAAAACTTGATTAAATTAAGATTAATTTTAGAATAACCAGCTAACAGATCTTAGGGACAATACTTTACTATAGACAGTAACACCATTTTCATACTAATTCTAGATTTAGACTTTAACTATAACATAAATACCTTAACGACATAAATAAATTCTAGCACAGACAATGCACTTGTGCTTCATCAGTTTACCTGCCCTCGTCAATAATTTATGCTTACAATTTAAGAACATTAAATTGACTAAACATTTTGGTACTATTGCCAGGGAAGTACAAATAAAAGTTAAAAATAAATAAATCATCAATTCAAAACATGATATGTGTAGGGATAGAGACTCTAGGTAGATTTGTAGGACGAGAAAGAAGCTTAATTCCCACAAATCCACTCACTTCACCATGACTTTGAAATTCCACACCACCTACTAGGCCCGAATTCCATTCACAGGTCGACAAAGAATTCCTGAAATCTCAAGATTAGAAATCCAATCCAGAACTTTACCTACTTCATCTACTGACACTGTAATTGAAGAAAATCCTACATACCCAACTACGGGAGTAGTTTTTCTATCTTCCACTAGCGAACAAATTCTAGGAGAAGCATTAGAAATTCCTAGTGAAGAAGAGGAATAAGAAACTTATTTTGGATACCCAATGATAGAGGAACAAGAAGAATCAGAAGAACCTTACATTAGTTTTGAGGAATCTTTCATGGCTGAAGAAGGGGGAGGTGAGGTGCACAATGTCAATGGTGAGGAAAATAGGATTGGAGGGGGTAGAGGTAGAGGAGGAGGTGGAGATAGAAATAGAGGAGGGGGTAGAGGTAGAGGAGGAAGTGGAGATAGAAATAGAGGAGGGGGTAGAGGTAGAGGAAATCAACACCCTTTTTGATTTCCTATTTTTTATGAAGATACAACCGTCACAATGTAAAATATTTCACCTTCTATTCTTTCTAATTTCCATGGAAAAAGAAGTGAATAATCAAAGACATTTCTATTCGAATTTGAAGTATTATGCAGATCATATGATTATGTGCATGATGCTCAAAAACTAAAATTGTTCCCTGCTACCTTAAAGGATTCGACATTAAAATGTTTCATGAGTTTAGGGATGAATTCTATAAGAACATGGGGACAAATGAAAGAAGCTTTCTTACAAAAATATAGAGATTACTGTATGCCTCATAACATTAAAGATGAAGTCTTCAAAATGACACAAAAGGAAGATGAAAATATTGAAGACTTAGTAGAGAGATTTGTCTATAATATTAAAAGAGAAAAAATGGATAATTTGGATGAGGAAACTTTGAAGCCCTCCTAGTCAAAGCTATCAAAGATGAATGGATTGATCTCCTTAACCTAATAGGAAAAATAGATATTTCTCAATTAACATTTGTAGACATCTTTGAATTATGTGTACATATATCAAGGGGTAAAGCACGAGTTGGAAAAAGTCCTAGAGTCCCTCTCTTATCAAGAATTAATAAATCTGCAGCCAGGACAACCAGTAGGGCAGAATTAGGAAGCTTGCTTGATACTTTCAAGACAAATATTTCAGGGAGTCTAAGTGAATATATAAACACCCTTAAAATACACAATAAGCAAAAATTTGAAAATGTTGCATTATCCATTTTCTGTCCTAGATGTTGAAAGAAGCATGCCTTAAGAGAGTGTCCTTTAGATTTAAAAACTATAGAAACTTATGCCATATGTGCAGATAACCATGATACTAAGGAGTGTCCTTCTTTACCAGTCTCAAAGCTATATTTAATGGTGAAGGGATACCAGAACAAGTGGACCCCCTTTACTTTATTGCCAAGAGACCATGGCAGAACTCTCAATCAAATCAATACAAGGCTTCATAACAATTTTCCCAGTCTTCACAAGATAATTGGAATCCATCTTGGCAGCCTTGGGCTCAACCACAATCACAATCTTGGAATAAAGGATGGAAAAGTCCTTATGGGGCTTATGCTCAATATCAACAATATTCACCATCCTATCCTAATTTTTCACCACAATTCCTACCCCAATCTAATCAAATTCCTAAAACCAATCAATTACCTAAAGTCCAATTTCAGAATCAAAATCCATAGATTTCCCTACCATTTGCACAAAAATTAAATTAATAACCTGCTCAACCACTTCTGAATCATAATAATAAAATGTCACAACAACCTATTTACAATATGGAAGGGAAAAATCCTCAAACCTATGTAATAACTCCATTAGATCTAAATAATGTCCAATTAAGGTCTGGAAGAGTATTGCAAAGAAAACCCCCTGCTATTATTCAGGAAGCAAGAACAAATTTTCAAAAACATAAAAGTCAATCTGAAGAAGAAGAGACCTCTCTCCCTCAAAAAGAAAATAATCAAACAGAAAATGTTCCAATAAATACTCCTGTTATAGAACAACCCTCAGTATCCATTAGACCACCTTTTCTTGAACAGTTGAAAATTGATGAAGGAGTAGAAAAACAAATCACATTGCCTAATTATAATATAATGGATGAATTAAGAAATGTTTGTATAAAAATTCCTTTATTACACACCATAAAAGAAATACCAATCTTGGGAAAAATAATTAAGGAAGTAAATACTCAAAGATCAGGAAGAAAAAGAAAAGACATAAAAAGAATTCAATTAGTCGGGAAAATTGCAGACATCATGATGGGGAAAACGACAATCCAAAAATATCTAGATCTAGGGAGCCCCATTGTGAAAATTCACATCAATGGAATTGAAATACCAAACACACTGATTGATCTAGGAGCAACCATAAACATAATGAGTAAACAAGTTATGGATTCACTTAGGCTTCCTAACCTTCAATACACACCAACACTATTACAATTAGCAGATAGTTCTGTAATTAAACCTGATGGTGTGTTGGAAGATGTTTGTGTATCCTTATATTCTTGGGAATATCCTGTTGATTTCATGGTCTTAACACCCAAGAATAGTTTGGAAGGACATCCATTAATCCTAGGAAGACCTTGGTTAGCTACAATTGATGCTCTCATCGGTTGTAGATCAGGTGACATGTTTATGTCAGATGGAAATTATACAAATAAATTTACATTATACCCACCTACAAAAACAACAATAGAAATATAGAATGAGGAATGGATAGATGATGATGATGATAATATACATGTTTTCACTACCGAATGGGTAAGAGAGGAGGACCAAATTTTAAATCTATTGGAAAATAATGAATCTTCCTCACGTCATGACCGTAGTCAAAATGAATATCTCTCATCTAGACAAGTATCATTGCTCTCTATGGAGAAATTTAGGAATTCTTCAATAGAAATTTTTCCAGGTAAAACTTTGAATGTTAATAAAAACTTGGAAGAATTACAAAAGAATCAACTAGTAGAAGTTTTACCAAAAAATTCTTCTGCTTATGCATGGGAATAATTTGATATGAGAGGAATTGATCCCAAGACTTGCATACATCATATATAAATTGAGAAAAATACAAGACCAATTAGATAGCCACAACGAAGAATGAAACCAAATCTAAAAGAAATTGTTAAGGAGGAATTACAAAAGTTTCTAAATGTGAATTTCATCTATACAATATCAGATAGTTAATGGGTTTCACCCCTAGTAATCGCTCCAAAGAAAAATGGGAAATGGAGAGTATTTATCAATTACAGGGAATTGAATAAAGCAACATTAAAAGACCACTTTCCACTTCCTTCCATAGATCAAGTCTTGGACACATTGGCAGGGAAAAATTATTTTTCATTTTTGGACGGTTTAGTAGATATAATTAGATTCAGGTAGCACCTGAAGATCAAGATAAAACCACATTTACCTGTCCATGGGCAACTTATTCCTACCGAGTACTTCCATTTGGATTATGCAATGCTTCGGCAACATTCCAATGAGAAGTCCTCTGAATTTTCTCTGATCTTATTCATCATTATGTGGAAGTGTATATGGATGATTTCACAGTTTATGGAGATTCTTTTAACGAAGCACTTGAAAATTTAGAATTTTTTTTAATAAGATGTAAAGAAACAAATCTTTCATTAAGTCATGAGAAATGTTTTTATGATGTTTAACGAAGGAATTGTTTTAGGTCACCGTATTTTAGGAGATGGAATTAAGGTAGACTCATCTAAAGTTGAGGCCATTTCTAAATTATCAGTGCCAAATCGTCAACGAGATGTTAGGAGTTTTATTGGTTTTACTAGATATTATAGAATATTTATAGAAAAATTCACAAACATTGCATCTCCACTCTTTAAACTACTTACCAAGGAATGTGAATTCAGTTGGAATTCTGATTGTCAAGTTGACTTTGAAACTTTGAAAAAGATAATTTCTAAAGCACCTATCTTAAAAGGACCTAATTGAAAATTGTCTTTCCATATATCAACTGATGCTTTGATACAACCTTAGGAGTTGTGTTAGGGAAAAAAGACCTTACTCCTTATGCAATCTATTATAACAGTAAAATTTTAACTCCTACAAAATTAAATTATACTGTAACTAAGAAGGAGTTTTTAGCTGTAGTTCATGCCATTAACAAATTTAGACATTACATAACTATCTATGAAACTTTCATTCACACAGACCATTCTGTCATTAGACACCTAATGAATAAACCAATTAATATTGGAAGAAAACCAGACGACTCTTATTGTTACATGAATTCAACATCACCATTCTAAATAGATAGGGAAAACATAATACAATTAATTTTTATCTAGAATTCAGAATGATAATAATAATCAACTAGTGGAGGATAAATTTCCTGATGAATATCTTTTTGCAGTATCTACTAAATCACCTTGGTATGCAGATATTGCTAACTATTTAGTTATAGGGAAAATGCCATTTCATTTGTATCCTAGAGAAAAGAGGAGGATAGTTCACAATAGCACATATTATTCATGGATAAACGAAGAATTATACAAAATAGGACCAGATCCCATCATCAGAAGATGTGTTTGAGAAGATGAAATACTAGAAATACTTAAAGCATGCCATGATGAACCACGTGGAGGACATGTTTCTGACAGAAGAATTGCTTATAAGGTCCTATTTTTAGGATATTATTGGCCTTCAATTTTCAAGGATACCAATGAATATGTTAAAATATGTGATAGTTGTCAGAGAATGGGCAAACCTACTCTTTTAAATGAAATGCCATTACAATCATAGGTACTCATTGAGCCATTTGAAAAATGGGCACTAGATTTTGTTGGTCCAATCAATCCACCTTCAAATAAAAAAAGATATATTCTGGTATGTACTATTTATGTCACTAAATGGGTAGAAGCTAAAGCACTTCCTTTTGCTACTGAAAATGCTGTAGTTTCATTTCTTTTTTTCAGGATATTTTTACTCATTTTGGTGTTCCAAGAGAAATTGTAACAGATTAAGGAACATAGTTTACATCCAGATTAGTGAAAAAACTTGTGGAGAAGTATAAAATCAAGTATCGAAAATCCACTCCATACCATCCATAAGATAATGGACAACTTGAGTCTACAAACAAGGTGATTGAAGCAATTCTTACCAAGACTATACACTTACACATGAAGGATTGGGCAGAAAAGATTCCAGAAGCTTTGTGGGCTTATAGAACTACATGGAGAAGTACTATAGGACATACTCCCTATGAACTTGTTTATGGGAAGTAGGTATTAGTTCCAATAGACTTCTAGATCCAAACCTATAAAACAAAAGTCCAGTTGGATCTTGACTTATCAGAAGCACAAAAGAAAACTCAATGAGCTTGATGAAATAAGACAAGAAGCCTTCCAAAAGACTAGCCTAGTTCAACAACAAAGATCTAGATGGCATGATAAGTACATTAAAGAAAGGAAATTTCATCCAGGAGATTGGGCATTACTATTTGACTCAAAATTCAAAAATTTCCAGGGAAAATTCCAAACTCACTGGCTTGGACCTTATGAAGTTGAAAATGTATTTGACAATGGTGCAGTTAGAATAAGGACTATTGATGAAGAGAAAATTCCTCTTTTAGTGAATCAACATCAACTTAGACTTTATCAGAAGCCATTGACAAAAGAAGAATTTGTCAAAATTTTCCAAGACAATTCACAATTGAAGATGGTTGAGAAGAATTCTTCTTTTCCACCTTAGAAATTCTCTCTCTCTCTCTCTCTCTCTCTCTCTATATATCATATATATATATATATATATATAAGGGGAAAATAAAACATAATAATAATGTATAAACATGAAAACCAACATGTTGTTGGCATGTTTATACAAAAAATTTAAAGTGAAAACCAACTCTTGTTGGCACCTTAATTTTTCTCTCTTTACCATTTCTTCCTAAAAAACAAATGTATTCCTTTTTCCTAAGTATTCATTTCTTAAAAAAAAACAATCTCTTTCAGCTACAGAATTAATGATTTTCTGTAGCCTGGACAAGTTTCTGCAACTCTAATAAGATTTATGTAGCCAATTTGACAAGAACACTTGATGGTTCAAATTGAAGAATAAATGACTCCTTTTAAGCGCAAAGTACCTGCAGAAGATATCAAAGGACAAATAAAGGTTAGCAAATCACTTGAAGGTATGTAACACTTTAATTTTACAATAAGGATTAATATATTGCATGTATGAATTATGTGGACATAATACTACCGAAATAAAATGAAATCATTGCAAATCATGGTTGATAGCCGCTTGCCAAAATCATCATAATCCACCATTTTAAATCCTGTCTTGTCCCTATTACAAATCTATCAAAGTAATCGCTGAATCATTAAATTGAATGCGCTCTAATGGTTAACTCATCTCCACAACCTTCATTATAATTCACTTGTTCTCTCATTTCTCCGAATTCATATAGCCTCTCCATCTTTCTCCCTCATTGAACGAAACCCTACCAACACCATTTTTTCCTCTCAAGTAAACAGTTCTTGAGACAAAGCATCTTCCATCATGGGTGTTATTATCCAAACGGAACCAATAGGAAAGAAGTTCTTGGAAGGATACCCTCAGACTAGGGAATTGTTGCAAAAAGTATAGTGGTTATAATTCATAGAGAAATTTGATGGTTTCCACAACGAGGTAACAAAGAATTTTGAACGTTATTTTGATGGAACAGAGGTTGAAATAGGAGATGTCAAGTTCGCCATAATAGAGTCCTTGATTGCAGAAGCTACTGAATTACCCAGAAGTGGAGAAACGTGGTTCAAAAAAAGAGGAATTGAAGGGGAAGATTGGAAAGTCTTCTTGAAAAATCTAAACATGGACACTACCATCTTTAGAAAAGGTATTCCTAGTACAACCCTTAAGAGTAAATGGAGGAATTTTCTCCTTATACTTTAGAAATTTATTACCTGTGAAGGTCAGTTTGGATGCATGTTTTTCTACCACATTAGGATAATGATGATTTTTCTTGAGGAACATTAAATGAATCTTTCATATTTCCTCTTGGATAGCCTTAATAAAATGTCAATGAATGTTCAAAAGAAAATTCAGTTCATAGACAATATAATGTACCATCATAGATTGATAAAAATCTTGATTGAGTTTCACCTTCAGAGTATAGGTGACAATTGGGAAAATTTTCTAGTAAGAAATCAATTTGAAGAGAAAACCCCTAAACAACACAATGGTAGCAGAACCCTCAGGGGAAGGAAGAGAAAAATGGAAACAATAAAAGAACAGGAACCCTAGTCCCAACAAGAATTATCAGAGGATGAACTACCCATAGTGGATTTTTTGTAGAAAATGAAAAAAGGGAATCTTAGAAGAAAGAAAGCCAACAAGAAAACATCAATTTCATCTCAAACCAAGACCCTTCCTCAGAAAGAAAATCCAAAAGCTAAAGAGAAGAAAGCTCAGGGATTGCCAACTACAAGTTTAAGAAGAAGTACAAGATTAAACACGGTACAACAAGCTGTCTCAGGAGTTACAGAATATATCGATCTTGAAGCAAAAGAACAAACTAAAAACCTTGAAGACTCTCTAGGAGAATCACCAAAACTGTCACCACCCCCCTTCAGTTCACCTCTAAGCAGTCCAGTACACATTCCAGGTGTTGATCTTATTCAGCAAGAAATTTATGATTACACAGAGTCATTAGAGAGGAAGGAGGCAGTAATTAAAGATTCAATCCAATGTCTAGAGGAAGGAAGTAATCAGTTTAATGAGCCACAAGAACCTTCAACATATAATGTTTTAAAGCAAGAAATATTTGAGCTGGATACATTAAACAGGTACCTCAAAAATTAAAATCAAACACTGAAGGCACAAAATGGAATTCAAATTTCCAAGAGTGACAAACTTATTCTTCACTTGAGTCTATGGTACTAAAAGAACAAGAAGTTGAAGAAAGAAAACAATGCAATGCAAAGAAAAATCATCAACCTAAAGTATAAGATCCTCATGAAGAAACCAAGAATGGCAGTGGCTGCCAAAAAGAAGAAGAAAGTGGATCTTGAATGTGATAGAAAAATGTGGAGGAGAATGACAATGTTCAGTTGTATGAGGACATAGAAAACCTCCATTGTGGGGGATTGTAGAGTCCAAGAACTGCTTACCATGACACCCTTTTTTCTCATATTTCCTCCTTTTTCCTATCCCTATCATCTAAATAAATGCAATAAATATGAGATTTTGTCCATATGTCCTCTTTTTCATATTTTGTCCGTATACCTTATTGTTTTATTAAAGTTTTCATTTAGCTAAGGAATTGACTTGATTCTGCAGCTAATCCACAGATCCGCAAGTACCTCCATTGTTGACAGAGTTTGAGTGCACGTACTCAGCAAAAGAAGATATGGATAGATGAGGAATGATCGCCTCATGGATTTTTTCCCGTTCTTTCGAACCAATCCTTCAAGATAATCGCACTACATTGCGGTCAAACTCAATGTCAACTATAAGATAATGTGCCGGAACGAAGTCTGAATTTCACGAAATATTATCGATTTGCTTTTCCAAATATCAAATCGATGATTAAGAGATATAATTTGGTTTGATAGGGATTGTAATGAAGATACTTAGGCTTAAAATTCTCAGGCTGTTATTTGAGAAAATGTTATAAGAACAATGGGTGCTCTATGTTTTAGGTGCGCATCGCTATATATAATTTCAAGAACATCATGTTAAAACTATTTCTGATTAATAGACTTTGGTTCACACTTTTCATGTTGCATTGATTAAAGTTGTTGAATGTCTCGTGGAGGGCCCCTGCATGTAGATCAGGTCTTTGACTCATTGGAAATAGATTTTATTTGGTTTTTTTTAGAGTTAAATTATGGATGCTCTGTTTTATGTTTTAGGATGCAGTCCAATGGAATTCGTGATTAATTGACATCTATATCAGCAATTTCATTTGCTTTCTACCTAGTATAATTTAATCATTTCATTTTCTTTCTACCTAGTATAATTCAGTCATCTCATTTCATAGTTTGGTTGTTTTATAGCTTATCAATTTCGTTCTTGTTTTACTTTTGTATTGAGTGAAGCTGCAAAAGTTAAAGAGTGACAGTCTTTTCCTTAGAAACTGAATTCAAGCATCATTCATTTTCCAACTCAAAGTAGATTTCCTTTACATCATTCCCTGATTTTGTAGTTAGTTTAGTGTGGTTGCAGCATACAAATCCAAATATAATAAAAAACAATCTAACAAAGTAGAGTTTAGGATCTCTCTTCAACCATCCCACAAAACTTCATTCAATTAAGATTAATTTTATAATAACCAGCTAATAGAACTTAGGGACAATACTCTAATATAGACAGTAACACCATTTCCATGCTAATTCTAGATTTATACTTTAACTATAACATAGAATACCTTAACGACATAAATAAATTCTAGCACATACAATGTACTTGCGCTTCATTAATTTACCTGCCTTGGTCGATAATTTATGCTTACAATTTAAGAACATTAAATTGACTAAACAGAGGGATGAGTCTAATAGAATCCATGATAGATGTGCAAAGATTCAAAACAAGATGAGAGGACACAACTTGTCATCTGGCCCTCCTTCTAGCGCCATAAAGGTTGATGGTGCTGGACCGACCAACATGTCAGGGGATCTCCCTGGTAGGAAGTCCCAACTAGACCTCAAATCATTTGGTGTAGGAGTCCCAGCAGTGGGTAGTATGGTATCGCCTTGACCGCGGTTGCGGGTAGAGGCAAGTAAGATATCCTTATTGGTAGCAAGGGTGTGACACATGTAGCAAGTCAAGGAAGGTGTATGAACGGTTATAACACATGAAAAGTGAGGTAGGTGCACCCCTTGGAAACCTATGAAAGCACATGGCTAAGAAGGGAACACACGAGCGAAGATGCATCACAAACTGGAAATCAAGTAAGCTAGCAATCCAAAGTGATGGTTAAACCAAAAACACATTTCAGTAAGATTCATACATATATATACAGAAAGAGTCTATCCACACATGTGTAAGTAAACATATACATATATCATTAGAGTAAAAAAGATAGCTAAAATACAATAACAACATATGCATGAAACGTGCTTTTTCTGTTATATTAAGAGTGAAAGTTCCAATCATACAATACAACCCTATCTGACCATTAGTCCCGATGGCGGAACGTTACAGTCACTACCGCCTTCTCCTCCAAAGACATGTACTAGCTCTGCACTGTGGAGAATCCAAGGCTCATTACAATACCATCCAAGCTTTCTCTAAGATACTCCTATCGGAAGCTTGGTTGCCCAGAAGCCTCTACAACGAGTTATGAGGAACTATATGTAGCAAAGGGTGGGGTGACCCTTCACACTCTCCTCTATGACTGTTCACCTATCCTCATGACTCTTCAACTACTCTATGAATGTTACATCCAATTATCGACACTTGAACTTCCACTTGACAAGACGTTACATACAATCTGCACATGTACCATGTGAGAAAAAATAGGCTTGAGCAAGAAATGCAAGACATCATTATGACTTGGACAACTGTGGGAAGACCAGCTCTTCGACATCCTCATGTTGGTTGATGGTAGCGAATTGATGCCAAGCTCAATAATCCACGATGGTGCTCATGTACTCTGTGGTGACATCTTTCTAGAAATGAACTCTTGCCTCTGTAGCATCAGGGTACACTTCTTTGGCTCCTATATCCAACTCGTTTGATAACATGCACATCATTGTCTTGAGTGCGGCTGGACCAGTGACATACTGATGCATGGTGTCTACACTGATCGCCAAGTCTGCACTAGTGGCTATGCACATCAACTCATCAAAGTATGAGTCAATTTCCAGTCGGAATTGTGCCTTTATCTTTGCCTCAGTGAGTGTCCTAATGGATAGGATCCCATGTGTTCGCACAACGAAATCCATGCTTCTGAATACCCATTCACGTGAAGCCTGCAAACTAGTGATGGGCTGTGAGAGTTCTTCATAGTTTTGGATTTGACTCCAAATGCATGCCTTCAGCTCGACCACTCTGGGCTTCATCATCTTGGGCAAGTGTAACGAGGCTCCCTTGATCTCATTGTCCATGTTTGCATGTAGTCAAAAGAAGTATAAAAGTTTCACAAGATATGTGATCTCCTAGCACATCGTTGTTGCCAACTGTTGAGATGGACAACTGCCTTATTTACGGTACCAAACTTGGAATACAATGCCTGCATGACTATCTCAAGGGATGATACTTCAGCTAGTATCACCTTCTTCAACTCTGCTTGGGCGGATGCTATAACTAGTTCTCCTCCTTGCTTGGCCGTCTGTAACTCCTTAGCCATTCGCGCGTTCTCAACTATCAAGAAGCGAGCACTCGAGCTAGTGGCTTTGACATATGCTTTGGTAGAAGCGGCCATTGTTGTTGGATGCTTGCGCATGTCAATCATGATCACTTGTTCCTCAAAATGCAAAAGAGATGTGTGGTCATCCGGAGTAGACACTTTGCACGATTTCACAACTCTATGTTATGACTCATCGAATAATATGTTGTGCATCTCTTCTTCCAGATTGTCTTCAAGGATCTCAGTGTCTCCTTGGTTGCTTGGGAATTGCTCTGCTTCTGAATTTGGTGAAGCTAGTGGGTCGACCTCTTGGTGGTAAGGCATGACTTCAATGTCTTGCTCTAACTATGGTTGCTCCATATCCGTATCCATATGCTCAAGTGCTCGTTCAATCTCTTGAGCGAAGTCCTGCTCCTGGGAATGCTCACCTTGTCTTATTTGTGCCAATTTCTTGGATGAGTCTACTACTTGTACGGGTGTAGTTTCATCTGTCTGTACATGTTGCACCCACTGTTGTGTGTGTCCTTGCTGTGCTTCTGTTTCCTATTTGCGCAACTCCTGTTCCTTCTAGAGTTTCTCCTTCAACTCATGCAACTCATTCATTGTTTCCTCCATCCTCTGTTTTTCTCTCTACCTTTGCGCGATCCTCCTATCGCATTGTTGCCTCTTCACCTCTATCACCAAAGCTGATTTCTCCACAAGTGGGTATGCTCTAAACTTGTAGCTTTGTTCTACCTCTACGTTGTCAACAATCTTTCTCTTGCCTTTTTCATGCGCTTGTATGTTTACCTCTACTATTGTTGTTGCTGGTGCTCTCCTAGATGCTGCTTCATGCTGCTTTGCTAACCATGCCACAGAAATGTCAATCGATTAATTGGGCCTAGAGAAGCTGTGACAATATCTCCATGGGTCTTCCTCCACCCAATGACATGCCCCGTGGATCCACAAAAATCATACTCTCGCGCAATGGTCCTTCACAATACAATGCGGGTCATATAGATTAAAGCTTCGGGTTTTGAAAGGACATTTCTTGCGCTCCTTTGTTTCGGCATCTGCATGCTTGAGGTTCCTCATCTCATACAACTTGATCCACAATGGAAGAGTGGGCCAAGGTGCCTTCTTCTTCTAGTGCAGCCTAGATGACAATCCTGCTGAGATGTGGTACGATACTTCTTACATGTTAGATTTTAATCTTCTATGGAAGTTTTTTGTAGTGTCATGATCCGGATTATCCACAGTTTCTAGTTCATTCTGCCGACATTTCAAACCCCAAAGGGGGTCCATCATCAGGACAAATAAGATAGAATATGAATGAAAGATTATTGAGAGAAGTGAGCCTTGCGCCTGGATATAAATAAACCAAGAACCCTAATTTTATAAGGGTCGACACATGATTTCTTATTTTTCCATAATGCTCAACTCTGAAGAAATCAAAATCCTGAGCAAAGGATTGGGATTTGCGGTCTCACCTAAGAACATTCCTTTTGAAAGCATCAGTTGCAACATTGAGAATGGGACTCAAGGTCTTTCATCAAACGACAGGGAGATATTAAGACAGGAATGTTCCCTAGCTATGTTGAAGTCTAAATGCCCAAAGAGTAACCTGAATAAAGAGGGGTGAGAGGCTCTTAGATCTCTCCAAAATAATGATAAAATAGTTGTTCTTAAAGTTGATAAAGGTGGAGCCACCGTTGTGTTAAATAAGGAAGATTACATTCATAAAATGAATGAGCATTTGAGTTGTGGAAGTTATAGAAGGGTCAACTCCAACCCTATTCCCAAGGTGATAAAGCAGGTCAAGAAAGCCATCATGGAAACCAACCTGGAAGATAAAATAAAAAAGAAGTTGATTCCCTCTTGTGAGGTTATTCCTAGAATCTATGGATTACCAAAAATCCATAAGGAAGGGGTCCCTCTTAGACCAATTGTTAACACCATTGGTTCCCCTACCTATGAATTAGCTAAGTATGTAGCTAAGATCCTAAAACCTCTGGTTGGTAACACTGACTCTTTTATAAAAGACTCAAGTGATTTTGTAAAGCTTATTAGGGATAAAAGGGTGGGTAAAGATGATATTCTAGTAAGCTTTGATGTCGTATCCTTGTTTACAAAGATTCCCATTGATGAAGCTGTTCATGTTATAAAGATGGCCACCGATCCTGAAACAACGAAGCGTGCAAAAATCTGTTTACGGTCCACTTTTTTCAGTTTTCAAGATCACTATTATGAACAAATTTCTGGAGTCACCATGGGTTCCCCGCTCTCACCTATTGTCGCCAACCTATACATGGAGTACTTTGAAAGAAAATCTCTTGACTCATTCCACTTGAAGCCAACATGGTGGGAAAGATTTGTCGATGACACCAACCTGAATTGGACTCATGGTAAGGCAGAGCTTGAGAAGTTCTTCAATCATCTTAACTCTATATCTTCTGAAATCAAATTTACTATGGAGATTGAAGAGAATGGTAAGATCCCCTTTCTAGACGTTCTGATCAGTAGAAAAGAGGATGGTACTTTTGGACACCAAGTCTATAGGAAGAAAACTCATACTGATAGCTATCTTCATGCTGACTCTTACCATCATCCCTCCCAAAAATCTGGCGTCTTAAACACCCTAGCTGTTAGGGCTTTCAGGATTTCTGACCCTGATCACTTAAAGGATGATATTGAACACTTAACCTCTGTCTTCAAAAACATTGGATACAAGGAGTGGAGTATCAAGAGAGCTATAAGAAGGGCTCAGGACAGGGCCCTCTCTAAGTGTCCCCCTGAAGACAAGAAAGAAAATATAAAAATAAAAAATGAAATTAACATAACTACTCAAACAATTAATAATAACCAAGAAAAATAACCTTGATTATGAAATTAATTTTAATTAATAAGAATAAGATCTAAAATCTCTCAAATAAATATTAATCAAATCAAATTTTTTTAGAATTAAATAAAATTAAAGCATTAGGATGAAGTATGAATTAATTGATTTTAATTAAATTCAATTAGGATTATTTAAATCAAAATTAATTTAATTTAATTAATTAAAGCATTAGAATGAAGTATGAATTAATTGATTTTAATTAAATTCAATTAGGATTATTTAATTGTAGAATTGAGATTTCTGTGATTTGTCATAGTTATAAGGAGAGCTTCAGCGTAAATCACATGAGAAAGATTTTTGCCAACGCGTTTCGAACCAACCAATGTGGTTCATCATCAGGACAAGTTGAAAATACAGATCCAGCCCAGCGAGTTAAATAGGATAAGCAGAGACTCTAACGGCTAAGACCCTCTAACGGCTACTATATCATTCAAGCACAACAGTCAAACTACCTCTAATTAATTTAATATTAAAATACTAATGTATTCGGACCAAGGGTTAATCTGCTAGAAATAATTTATTTAATTAATTTCAAATATTACCCTATTATATGTAAAAATATATACTTATATATATGTCAATATTTATTTAAATTAATTCTTTAAATATAACCTAAATATATGTGATTATTCTAATACTTTAATTCTAATACCTAATTTTCTAAATGCCCTATTTGTTATTAATCTTATAATTAATTTTATAGAAGTGGGTTAAATTCGGTCAATTGCAAATTAATTTATTAATTTATTAAAATAATAAAGACCTTATATATAAGTTAATTGTTAAGATTATATGTGTGAAATAGTAGTATATATAGTAAATACTATAAAAATACTTAATTAATAATTTATATTAATATGTATATGTCCTAAATAACAATACGAGGGGTTATATGAATATTTTTATGGAAAAAAGGTTAATGAGGTTAATTACAATTTAATTTGATAATATATATAAATTAATTATTAATAATAATATATATGATTCATAAAATACATATTAATTAATTAATATATTTAAATTAATTTATTAAAGTCCTACATCCCAATAATTATATTAAGGTTATATTAATAATTAATATAATGTTAAATTTGGGACTATAAATAATAATAGCTT
>APFE030914411.1:4006-31854 GCA_000404065.3 Pinus taeda | reverse complement strand
ACATAACAAAACAATGATACATTTGTAAAAACATTGACAAGGACTAGACTGGACCCCTACTAGCCATGATAGGAATTTCGTCAAACATGTCACAATCATGAAAGCTACATGTTTTAATAGCATAAATGAGCATAGGGGTTTCATACTTATCTGAGATTCACTATGAGGCATTGTTTCCTTATCACATTCGCTGCATTATCATCTATTAGGCCATAGATACATTGCTCATTCATTTACAAGTAAAAACATGATGAGAGCCATACATAGCCATTGTCGTAATACATGTTCATAACCAACATAATAACAATAGAAATATCAAGGAAACAACATCCATATAATCCACATATAAACCAATATAATACTCATGAATTAGCAAGGATAAATAACCTCACATTAATGTTGCAGATGCCATCAGAAACCATCACCAGATTAGTCTCTACCGAATCCTTTCAGGGCTCCAAAGAGTTTGTTCCAACCAAGGCTTTCAGGACTAGTAACTCAACCCACAGCTGCTTCCAGGATTCTAGAGTGTTTGTCAAACCAAGGCTTCCATGACTAGTAACTCAACCCACCAAGGGCTTCTAGAGCATTTGTCCAACTAAGGCTTCCAAGACTAATAACTAAAACCAAGTTGTTACAAGGCTTCCAAAGCATTTTTCCAATCAAGGCTTCTAGGAACTAGTAACACAACCCAAGTTGTTACAAGGCTTCCAGAGCATTTGTCCAATCAAGGCTTCTAGGAACTAGTAACTCAATCCAAGCTAAAGGAAACATGAGAACGAACTAGTATCTAGGAAATGGAAAGGCTGGGCAAATCCACCATCAATCTAGGCAATAATCCATGCCAATGATAGATCATGACCAATAAAGAACATGCATATATCATGCATGACAAAACTAGTGAGGAAAAAATACATGCAACTCGGTACCTATAAGCAAAACCCACTGTAGCTATTGATTTGTTGATGATGCTGGACCCACCAACATGTTAGGGGATCTCCTCGATAAGAATTCCTGACTAGACCTCAGACTGTTTGGTGTAGGATTCCCAGCATTGGGTCGCATGGTATCGCCTTGACCACAGTTGTGTGCAGAGGCAAGTAAGATGTCTCTGTTGGTAGCAATGGTGTGACATGCGCTACAACCCAAGGAAGGTGCATGAACGTTTTTAATGCACATAAAGTGAGGTGAGTGCACCCCTTGGAAACCTGTGAAAGCACATGGCTAAGAAGGGAACACATGAGAAAAGATGCATCAAAAAGTGGAAAGCAAGTAAGCTAGCAATCCAAAGTGATGGTTAAACCAACAACACATTTCAGTAAGATTCATACATACATATACATAAAGAGTATATACACACATGCGTAAGTAAACAGATACATATATCATTAGAGTAAACAAGGTGGCTAAAATACAATAACAACATATGCATGAAACATGCTGGATCTGTTATATTAAGAGTGAAAGTTCCAATCACACAATACAACCATGACCAACCACTAGTCCCGATAGTGGAACATTACAGTCACTACCACCTGCTCCTCCAAAGAGATGTACGAGCTCTACATTGTGGAGAAGCCAAGGCTTGTTACAATATTGTCCAAGCTTTCTCTAAGATACTCCTATCAGAAGCTTGGATAACCAAAAGCCTCTACAATGAGTTACGAGGGACTATATATAGTAAAGGGTGGGGTGACCCTTGACATTCTCCCTTGTGATTGTTCACCTACCCTCATGACTCTTCAACTACTCTATGACTATTACATCCAACTATCAACACTTGAACTTATAGTTGACAAGATGTTACATACAATATGCACATGTACCATGTGAGACAAAACATGCTTGAGCAAGCCATGCAAGACATCACTATGACTCAGAAAACTGTGGGAAGACCAGCTCTTCGACATCCTCACGATGGTTGACAGTAGCAAACTAATGCCAAGCTTGGTAGTCCATGATGGTGTCCGTGTACTCTGTGGTGACAAATTTCTGGAAATGAACTCTTGCCTTTGTAGCATACATGTACACTAATTTGGCTCCTTTGTTCAACTCATCTGATAACATGCACATCATTGTCTTGAGTGCAACTAGAAAAACGCCATACTGATGCATGGTGTCTACACTAATCGCCAAGTCTGCGATGGTGGTTATGCGCATCAACTCGTCATAGTACGAGTCAAGCTCCAGTCAGACTTGTGCCTTTGTCTTTGCCTTGGTGAGTGTCCCAATAGATGGGATCACATGTGCACACACAACAACATCCATGCTTTTGACTACCTGTGCATGTGAAGCCTGCAAACTAGTGATGAGTTGCAAGAGTTCTTCATAGTTCTGTATCTAACTCCAGATGCGTGCCTTCAGCTCGACTGCTCTGGGCTTCATCATCTTGGGCAAGTGTAACAGGTCTCCCTTGTATCTCATTTTCCATGTTTGTGTGTAGTCAACAACACTATGCAAGTTTGACAAGATACGTGCTCTTCTAGCACATCACTGCTGCCAACCATTGAGAAGGACAACTACCTTATGCATGGTACCAAACTTGGAATACAATGCCCGCATGACTGTCTCAAGGGATGATACTTCAACTAGTATCACCTTCTTCAACTCTACACGGGTGGATGTTGTAACCAGTTCTCCTCCTTGCTTGGTTGTTTGTAACTCCTTAGCCATTCGCTCATTCTCAACTATCAAGAAGTGAACACTCGAGCTAGTGGCTTCGACATATGCTCTGGTAGCATCAGCTAATGCTACTGAATGCTTGTGCATGTCAGACACAATCACTTGTTCCTCAAACTGCACAAGAGATGTGTGGTCATCCAGAGTAGATACTCTGCACGATTGCACAACCCTATGTGGTGACTCATCGAATGATATGTTGTGCATCTCTTCTTCAAGATTGTCTCCAAGGATCTCAGTGTCTCCTTGGTCGCTTGGGAGTTGCTCTGCTTCTGGATCTGGTGAAGCTAGTGGGTTGACCTCTTGGTGGCAAGGCATGAAGTCGATGCCTTGCTCTAACTCTGGTTGCTCCATATCTATTAGAAAATTATATATTACAGAGCAATGGAACACATAGAATATTGTAGAAATATAAACACAAAAATGCATAAAACCAAAGAAACACAGATATATGTGGTTCACCCAATTTGGGCTACATCCACCTCGAATAGCCAGTCCTTCCTTTATATTATCCAGCAAAATGAAGAGACACAACCTATAGTAGATCTACTGTAATATCATCTGTTTTCTCTCACAGTCTCACCTCTCTGTTTCTCGCTCAAAGAATACACATCTATTACATAGCCTCAATACAATGCCCTCATACAAAGAGAGGGGTTGCCTTCTAGGGCAGAAAACCCTAAACTAAACACAAGTTCTACCATTAGATCATCCGCCTAATGAACGGCCCAGATTGACTAAAAATTACTATACTTTTACAAGGCAATTTTACATCTGTTTTTAGCTTCGAGGGCACTGGCCCCGAAACCCCCACCGGGGGACCGCTGGCCCCCAAACCCCCCAACCTGGGGGGATCAGCCCCCCCCAAACCCCTGCAGAGGGGACAAGTCCTCCTCGCACCCCCCTACATGGAGGGGTGTACAAACTTCCTAGGGTATACATCCGGCTGAAAAAAAGACCTCTAAATAATCATGCTCCACACCCAACACTATCTGTACCCATCTGCTCAAGTTCTTGTTCAATCTCTTGAGTGAAGTCCTGCTCCTGCGACTGCTCACCCTGTCCACTTTGTGCCAGTTGCTCAGATGAGTCTACTACCTATACAGGTGCAGTTTCATTTGTTTGTACATGTTGTACCCCCTGTTGTACCTTTCCTTGTTGTGCTTTCATCTCCTATTTGTGCAACTCATGTTCCTTCTGAAGTTTCTCCTTAAACTCATTCAAATCCTTCACTGTTTCCTCCATCCTCTATTTTTCTCTCTGCCTTTGCGCGGTCCTCTTGTCGTGATGTTGCCTCTTTTCCCCTATCGCCAAGGCTGCTTTATCCAAAAGTGGGTCTTCTCTGAACTTGCAGCTTTGCCCTACGTTTGTGTTGTCAAAAATCTTTCTCTTGCCTTTGTCATGCACCGATATGTTTACCTCTACTTTTGTTGCTGCTGGTGCTCTCTTAGATGATGCTGCACGCTGCTTTGCTAACCATTCCATAACGATGCCAACCAGTTCATTGGGCCTGGAGAAGATGTGACAATATCTCCATGGGTCTTCCTCCACCTAATGACACGCCCTATGGATCCACAAAAACTGTACTCTCTCACAATGATCCCTCACAAGACAATGCGGGTCATACAGATTGATGCTTCGGGTGTCGAAAGGATATTTCTTGATCTCCTTTGTTTTGGCATCTATGCGCTTGAGGTTCTGTATCTCGTACAACCTGATACACAATGGAAGAGTGGGCCAAGGTGCCTTATTCTTCCAGTGCAGCCTAGCTGATAGTCTTGCTGAGATGTGGTACGATACTTCTTGCATGACGAGCTTGTCCATTGAAAACTTCAACAATTCATGCGGAGGATTTTTTGCATTGTACATCCGTATGAAGGTGCCAGACAGTGAGGCATACCAATCCGCTATGTCAATCAATGCCTCCATTGTTTCCTTCGACATGCAAGGTGGATCCTACTCAAATATCATCTTGTACACTGAGGTGACAAAATTATTTGATAACTATGTGAAAACTCCTTTGAAGCTACATTCGGAAAATAGTTTACAATAAGTATTCACAAAGGTTTTCACTGATGTCCATGCCCATTTCATGCCCGAGAACTCCTGACGGGCACAGATTGCATCCAAGATGTAAGTGGACATGTAGATTTCTGCTTGCTAACCTTTGGGTGGCTATCGAGCTCCTGTTACCTATTCCTTCAGCCTGTGAGCCAATAAGTCGAACGAGTTGCATGCTTTCCCTTCACTATCCAGTTGGTCCAACGTGATCACCTAACTCTGTGGGAAGGTCTCTGTGCTTTCTTGGCCATACAGGTGACATGCAAAGATGGCCAAGTACTGATACGCCTTTTGCAGTATCTTTGTCTTGTAAATCTGGTTCGGTGTCATCCTGAATTTGGCTAGATCCTTCACCCAATTCTTCAAGATATCCCTCAAGTTGGAATTACTGTTGGGTATGATGAAGGGTGTATCCATGGTGATCACTGGATTCAACAAATGGTACATCTATAGCTAATCCTGTGCCTTGAAGGTAGCAATCTCTATCCCATTGACACTTCTCAATGTCATCGTCTCAGGATCAGTGTGTGAGACGATCCAATCTATCATGTCTGCACATGGGAAAGTGGGGTACCTGCATGCAATCCAATACAACTTAGACTTGTGGATTTTCACATAGACTTTGAAATCTTCAATATCTTCCCCAAATGTGCCTGAGAATGCATCATTGACCTCTTTCCATTTCATCTTGATGTGTTTTTCTACGATCAGTTTGGTGTCTTCCTATATCGGAAAACTCATAGACACTCACTCAACTGCTACTCTAGTTGCGCTTCCATTGGTGTCCTTTGACCCTGCTCTCTTGGAGGCCATTGATCCTTAACTAATGAGAGATAGATAGACACCTGTTATATCTGGAGACATGGCAACATGCATGGCAAGAAATTTTTCAGTTAAAACCAAAGCAAACTTGAGGATTGACATGCAACATACCCAAGGAATGACTAGCAATGATTACGTAATTTTCACTAGGAAGCGAGGAGACTAAGTGCGGAACTGTGCAAAAGGAAGTTCAATATGTCGGGAGACTGGTTGATTGCTGGAATTGCACAATCCAGAATGGCCTGCTGGGTGCTGAGATTGCGCAATGCACAATTTTAGCTGGCAAGTGATGCAAGCCCAGGGACTACATTGCACATTTTTCTGGGCCAACAGTCACTACTGCTCAGAATTGCACAAAGCAAGAATGGAGGGAACTAACTGGCCAAATTTTCACATTTATTGGGAGGAAGGTAGAGCCTTCCCTCTAAGAATTGTGCAATGCTATTTGGGTAAGTAAGAATCGGGCCAAGGTTGCCTAGACCTGTCAACGGGAAACTGAAAGAAAATGAGGATGTGAATGCATCGTGACACTGAGTGTAAGCAAGGGTGAATGATCATGCATGAAAATAGTGAATGCAAGATTCAGAAAATGGAACAACATGCATGTGTGTGAAGTGAGTCGCCGAATCGGTGACTGTTCGTGCAAAACAATGTCATGCATGTGGCAACAATGAGATGCTAACAAAAACTGAAACGATGATTGTACATGCTAACATGCATGCAAACGATAACAAGTGTTCATAGAAATCAAACAGACATCACTCACACAAGCCAAAACACAAAAAGCGACAAAAATGATGCAAAAGACAAGTAAAACGGACTTACCTAGGAATAGCTGAGCTGGATGTGTTGAAGGCTCCTGGTTGTGTTGTGTGATGTCAGAGCTCCAAGATCAATGTGAAGAATGAGCTCTGAAGCATCGAATAAATAAGTTTGAGGCTCATGACGTGCATGCCACAAATCTAGGAAAAAGTGACACTTGGAGAAAAAGTTTCTAAAGCGATCTTTGCATGTAACCTCAAGCTGCTAAAATTAGATCCTTAAAATATAGGGATGCTTTTTGCATGTAGATTTGTGCTATTTCAGGAAAAAGCAACCCATGCATGTAAGTCAAGTTTTCTTGGTAACGGAGAGAATCAGTCAACTTGAAGGCACATGCAATAACCTGCTTGACAGAGACAGATTTTTGCACAATTTTTGGGAGGAAGATGGACTGGCTATCCAGAGGGATTGCATAATTTCTAGGAGGAGTAGTTGACTGCTGCCCATATTTGTGCAATTTCTAGGCTGAGCTACACTGCTAGGCCAGATTGCGCAATTTTCCAGAGGAAGGTTGCTTCTCAAGATTGCATAATTTCTGAGCCTAGTAGGCTTCCAGTTAGATTTTCACAATTTTTGGAGGGAAGGTTGGTTCCCCTCTAAAAATTGCACAATTTTCTAAGGGAGCTACTCAGCCAGCAACTAGATCAAGTACAGGATGGAAACCTGTGAGGGGAGTGAAGCAAACAATCATGCACAAGCTAGAAAGCTGCTGAAAAACCAATGAAGATTATGTACTTGACAGTGCAAGACATGCTGCTAGGATGGCTGTTAGGGAGGCTCCAAAACGAAGTTAAGGAAAAATTTTGGAGGGTGGTTGTAGCTGCTACAACAGAGTTATATTCAAACTTGAGTCAAGGCCACCATTTTGCGGAATTAGACTACCATGTACATGATAATATGTTGTATCATTTGGGAAAAATTTGTGTTCCACAAGGAGAGATAGTAAATGTCACAAGGGAAGCGCACACTTCTCTTATTGTTGGAAATTTCGGTGTAAGTAAAACAATGGAAAATCTTCGGAGGTATTTTTACTGGCCTTGTATGATTGAAAGTGTGTCACATTTTATCAGAGATTATTCATTATGTGCAGTCAGTAAGCCTAGTAATATAAAACTAGGATTGTACACACCACTTCTATTGCCTTCACGTCCATGGGAGAGTGTTTCTATGGATTTTGTAGGAGGTCTTCATTTATCAAGAAAAGTTCATGATATTTGTACGTAGTTGTGGATAGGTTTAGCAAGATGTTCATATTAATGCCTTGTAAAAAAAAATTACAGCTGAATAAATAACTCATTTTTTCTTTCAAAGTGTATGGGTTCATTTTGGATTACCTACTTCTGTTGTAAGTGATCGTGATTCCCAATTTGTTGGGATTTTTTGGTCAAATTTATGGAACTTGATGGACACCAAGTTGAAGAAAAGTACAACCTTCTATCCGCAAACCGATGGTCAAACTGAAGCGGTTAATAGGAAAATTATTCATTTTCTAAGAAGATATTGCAGCAAACCTCCTAAGTTATGGGATGAACAGTTGCATTATATTCATCATGCTTACAACTAAGCAAAACACTCTTCTACTCTAACTTCTCCTCTTGAGGCATGTCTTGGTTATTTGCCTAAATCGCCTTTGGATTTCATCTTTGAGAAAGATGTATTTGTAGATGGACTTAGTGACATAGACAGGGCAAAGAAATTCATTGAGAAAATTCAATTGATTCACCAAATAGTTGAAAAACAACTAGAAAAGAGTCAAGGAAAGTATAAGGCAAGGCATGATAAGCATCCTCTGGATCATCAGTTTCAATTAGGTGATGAAGTTTGGCTTTACATTAGCAAGGAAAGGCTATAGGTGAAGGTAAAATGCTGAAACCAATCCATTATGGTCCATTAAAAATTCTGGAAAAGATTGGTAATAATGCTTTCAAGCTTGATTTGCCTTCATATATGCAAATTTATTCCATTGTTAATGTTGAAAATTTGAGATTGTATGAGCCTCCTTTTATTGAAGATCAAGGAGAAAGTTTATAGATTCCATCAGTTGAAGATTTTTCTTTAGAATTTCTTGATGAACTTTAGCAAGACACCATACTTGATAGAAGAACGAGGTCATCAAAGAAGGGAAATGTTGATTATCTTCGAGTGGGTCTCAAAGGTACAAATCTGTCAAAGGGAAAATGGATTAAAGAGGAGAAGGTGAGGGAACAATATCTTCATCTATTCAATAACAGAATATAATATTTTGGGGTCCAAAAGGTTTCAAGTGGGAAGGAGTGATTAGGTGCTCAAAATTATGCTCAAAACTCAAAGTGTCAGAATTTTGTTAAACTCAACTTCAAATTAAAGAGCTCGTCATTCTGAATCTAACGGTATAAACGAAACTCGAATCCGAGCTCATATGTAGAAGTTAGATCAAATCAAAGTTCAGGTTTGACTTGCTTACTTGGCAGGATTGGATGATGTGGCAGGCCCTTCAGTGATTGAGGATGCGCCAAGTGGCAGCTTGCCATTAGGTCCCGCATATCACATATTGTAGTAAAAGGAAGAAGTGTCTTAAAGAATCGCCCCCAAGCAGGATTAGGGTTGCGATGCAATAATCGACATCGCACATCAAAACAGGGTTCACGTTAAATAATCAGCCCCCGAAAGTTACCACGTTGCAATGCGATTAATCAAAATCAAAAAATCGCAGAAGAGGAGTATTGCAGAATCAACCTCGGTGGATTCAGGTTGTGATGCGATATCGCAATCACATATCGGAATAGGGCAGGTTCCACATATATATGACCGCTGATACTCTGCGATTGCGATTAGTGAAAGGTTTTGGATGCGATACAATTATGAATTGGGTTCAATATTCCCATTGGGTCTGTGGAAATCACAATCTCTCACATTGCCATCGTGTTTACAGACCTTAAGCCCGCTAGACTTTGCCGATTGCAATTTGTGATTCGGCCGATAGAATTTGGCCCCCTGTGTAGAGAAATTTTCGCCTAGTTAGCGGATTTTGGGGCTAATTTGATGGTTGGTGGCCGAAAAAGGTAATTTGTTGAGAAAATTATGGGAGAACTTGGAGAGGTCATAAATTCATCAGTTCTTATCCAAATTAGGTGTAAAAAGAGTCAATTCTAGCAGTTTTGCCTATTCTGAACTCATCGACACTGGTTTTAGAGGCATTTGAGCATTGTAAATGCAATTTTGTTGTAACTTTGGAGCATAATAGAGAGACCCAAGCATTGGAAGCTGGACCAAGGAGACGTAGCCCAGGAGGGGTGAACTCCTCATCAAATATCTGTGTTGTGTGTTGTATTTTGGTGTTCTTTGATATTATTTGTTGCTGTTCAACATATGTTTTATGTTAAAATTGTTTATAACATTTACATAATAAACTCTCACGGGGATCAATTAATTAAGAAAAAATGGTGAATCCTTAAGCACTTGATAAGCAAATGATAAGAATCTTGGGTTTTATTCTGAATGGGGAATTAGCACAACATTACTAATCTTCTCCATTTCAGATCAGCAGGGAAATTTGGTGTAGGGAAGACTGTGGCCAACTTGTAGAGGTATCTGTATTGGTTGAAGATGCAAGGACAAGTAGATAGTTTCATAAGATGATGCATGCTTTGTTGTACCAACAAGCCTAGTAACATGACAGGTTCTATTTCATCCCTTATTCTACCCACTTGTCCTTGGGAAATAATTTCCCTGGAATTTGTGGGAGGTTTACCAACAAATTGGAAGGGACATGACTACCTCTTTGTGGTAGTTAATAGGTTCAACAAGATGTGTGTTCTAATGCTCTGTAAAAATAACATTAGTGGGAAAGAAGAAATAAACTTGTTATTTGGAAAGGTTTGGGTGAACTTTGGAATACAAAGGAGCATCGTTTTAGAAAGGGACATGAGATTTCATAATGCATTTTGGAATACATTGTGGGAGAACATAGACATGAAGTTGAATAGGTATACAACATTCCATCCTCATACATATGGGAAAACATAAGTAATCAACAAGACTTTGGTAGGGGTTGTAACTGGAAGCATTTGAGGACTTGGGATGAAAATTTGGTATATATACAATACTCTTATAACATAGAAATTCACACTTTACTAGTAAGTTCCCATTTGAAACTTATTTTGGATTTTTGTTGCCTTCACTTTGGATATTGCATATGGGCAGCAAGGAGTAGTGAGGGAGGATATTATAGGGGATTCCTCGAGGGATGAAAATTTTGTTGAGATGATCAAGAAGATCCATGTACAGATGCATGAGAATCTACAAAAGTTATAGGAAAAATACAAGGCCAAATAAAGAGAAATATGAATTCTCTTTTAATAAAAATGAATGGTGAATTAGCACAACATTACTAATCTTCTCCATTTGAGATCAGCAGGGAAATTTGGTGTAGGGAAGACTATGGCAAACTTGTAGAGGTATATGTATTGGCTGAAGATGCAAGGATAGGTAGATAGTTTCATAAGAGGACGCATGCTTTGTTGTACCAACAAGCCTAGTAACATGACAGGTTCTATTTCATCCCTTATTCTACCCACTTGTCCTTGGGAAATAATTTCCCTGGAATTTGTGGGAGGTTTACCAACAAATTGGAAGTGACACGACTACCTCTTTGTGGTAGTTAATAGGTTCAACAAGATGTGTGTTATAATGCTCTGTAAAAATAACATTAGTGGGAAAGAAGAAACAAACTTGTTATTTGGAAAGGTTTGGGTGAACTTTGGAATACAAAGGAGCATCGATTTAGAAAGGGACATGAGATTTCATAATGCATTTTGGAATACATTGTGGGAGAACATAGACATGAAGTTGAAGAGGTATACAACATTCCATCCTCATACATATGGGAAAACATAAGTAATCAACAAGACTTTGGTAGGGGTTGTAACTGGAAGCATTTGAGGACTTGGGATGAAAATTTGGTATATATACAATACTCTTATAACATAGAAATTCACACTTTACTAGTAAGTTCCCAATTGAAACTTATTTTGGATTTTTGTTGCCTTCACTTTGGATATTGCATATGGGTAGCAAGGAGTAGTGAGGGAGGATATTATAGGGGATTCCTTGAAGGATGAAAATTTTGTTGAGATGATCAAGAAGATCCATGTACAGATGCATGAGACACTACAAAAGTTATAGGAAAAATACAAGGCCAAATAAAGAGAAATATGAATTCTCTTTTAATAAAAACTCCATGTTCTACATAAAGGTATTCCATGCAGAAGAGTTTGGTCATTTCATTACGACCATCTTTCTAAATTTTATTGTGTAATTTTGTACACTTATCTGTCCTTTCTTCTCCATGAAGTACTACCACCAGATCCACTAGTCCTCTGCATACCTGATCGAGCAAAAATGTGACTCTATGAGGGATTTGAATTCCTCCAACTTAGTCACTAGAGGATCTCTCTCGAACCTCAAGGTCTTTGTATGGATTTCCCACTAGGTAATGGCATGACCCTCTAATTTTAGCCATGCAAATGAAATATTTTTCTCCTCCTCTATATGATGAACATTAAAATACACTTCTAGTAGTTGAAACTAGTCATTTAGCTTTAGAGGGTATATCTCACCTTGGTATGACTTGATATTGACCTTCGCTTCCATTTTGAATAGGGACTGTGAATGATTCATGACACTCAAATTGGGTTGATATTTTTCAAGTCCTTTCTTTGGTTATTTCTTTGTTTCTTCTTGATCTCATGATCTCCCCTCTAATTTGTCTTCTACATTAGAACCCTCATATTCTCCAAATATATCGAGCTTATTACTTAGGCCCAACATGAAGAGATTCATATTATTGCTTGTACCTACAACTATGCTTCCAACCACAAAAACCTTTGCTTTGTAGTATTATGAGGGTCATTAACAGATTCATCGTCCATGATTAAGGTCTTACAACTTTGTATTAGTTGATCTAGATCCCCTAATAATATCCACAATACAACCAAATAAAATTGCTTTGATACCAATATGATCCTTAAATTGTTGTGGTTATTCCACTGGACAATTCGTCATAATAGATTGGATAAAACTATAATATTGATATTCTATAAATTTGACTCTTTGCCTCACAAAGAATGGTTTGATTGGAAAACTGACAGGTATTTAGCCATCCCTATGAGTTGTGTCCATATATATTGAAAACTTTTGGAGGCTCCTTCAATTTCCATTTATCTTTTTGTAGTTGTCAATTCTTTAGTTACTCGAAGAAAAGGATTTCAAGGACCTTATATTTCAAATTAGTGTCTTGTTCATGGGTTTTAGAGGTATGTATCACAATGGCTAGGCTCCAATTACTAATTTGGACCATATGTTGTCATTGTTTGATTTTTTCTTCCCTAATTTCCCTTGCATTACTAAATGACGAAATAGTGAAAAAAATTGGTAATGCCTTGGGAAAATACATTGATTGTGTTGAACCTTGTGATATGCTTTAATCTTGTTCTTGAATTCATATGGAAGTTGATTTTGAGAAAGGATTTTCTTAAGCCACTGAACTAACCCTTAACTCCTAGTCTTATTTGTAGTTAGATGATTATGAACAATTCCCCTTCAAGTTTTAAGTGTGTCAAGATTATGTTCATTTTGCTAAGAACTACCTCAAATCTATTCTTAATTGTAACACATCAAAGATCCTAATACTTGATTAGGATTGCAAGGTGTCTAGATCCAACCCCCTTGGTTACCTTGAGGAAGTATGTTTATCAAAATTATTATAATTTCAATAACCTCAAAACTTATTTTTGAAGTCATCGTTGTATTTTTCTCTTTGATGGATTTACAATGATATAAACTTTTCCCAAAATCAAGATATGGACAATAAGTTATGCATGGGGTGCGTATTGACTTGAGGAGAAGTACTATATATTATTTTCGCTGGATGATAATACATAGTATTTTATGAATACTACATAGTACTTCTCCTCAAGTCAATACTCACCCCATGCATAACGTATTTTCCATATCTCGATTTTGGGAAAAGTTTATTATTTTTAAATCCCTCGACGAGAAAAAGACAATGATGACCTCAAAAATAAGTTTTTAGGTTATTTCAATAACAAGAATTGTAATAAACACACTTCCTCAAGGTAAACAAGGGGGTTGGGTCTAGACGCCTTGCAACCCTAATCAAGTATTAGGATGTTCGATGTATTACAATTAGGAATAGATTTGGGGTAATTCTTAGAAAAATAGCAATTGCTCATAATCAAGGGGAATTGTTCATAATCATCTAACAACAAATAAGGCTAGGAGTAAAGGGTTAGTTAAATGGCTTCAAAACAAAAATTTGAGAACAATATTGAAGCCTACCACAAGGTTCAACACTAGGGAAAATTTTAAGGATGGAAATTAATATGAAAGTTTAGAAATCTTGTTGAATCTTACTAGTCCTTAGTATGGAAACTTTAAAGTGTTTAGTGATATCTTTGTATAAATGCTCAAATTTCTGATGATTTTACATATATTGTCTAAAAAGTTTTGGCGATTTTTAAGGTAAAATAATTTTATACTATAAAATTTGGGCGAATCACGTTTAGAAAAAATGGAAATTGGCGAATATTTTTTGTTGCTGCAAAAACCATGAAAAATTAGCCCACCTATGAATATTAGCCCCTAAAATTTTCTATGTTCAACACAATCAATGTATTTTCACAAGGCATTAACAAAATTTCTCACTATTTCATCATTCTAGCAGTGGAAGGGTAATTAGGGATGAAAAACACAAATGGGGACAACATATGGGCCAAATTAATATTTGGAGTCTAAAAATTGATATACATACCTCCACACCCCATGAAGAAGACTACTAATTTGAAATACAAGGCCCTTGACATCCTCTTCTTTGAGTAAGAAAATACTTGGCTACTGCAAAAGGAGAAATGAGAGTTGTCCCTTGAAAAGGGACCTATGAGATTTTTCAATCTATATGGACACAACTCAAATGGATGGCCAAATACCTTTGAATTTTCCAATCAAACCATTCTCTATGAGTAAAGGAGTCAAATTTCTAGAATATTCATACTATAATTTTATCAAATATGTTGTGACAAAATGTCCAGTGGAATATCCACGACATTTTATGAATCATATTGGTATCAAAGAGAGTTTCTTTGGGTGTATTGCGGATATTTTTAGGTGATCTAGATCAACTAATCCGAATTCATAAAACCATAATCATGGCCAATGAATCTATGAATGACCCTCTTGATCTTGTAGAGGAGAGGTTTTCATGACTGGAAGCATAATTTGCAGATATAAGCTACAATATGAATCTCCGCATGTCGACCCTAAGTAATAAGATTGAGATATTTGGATAATATAAAGGTTCTAATGAAAAATAAAAAATAGAGGGAGATTAGGAGATCAAGAAGAAATAGAGAACCAGTCGTAGAAAGGACCCAAATAAGATTAACACAATTTGAGTGTTGTGAATCTTCACAATCCCTGTTCAAAATGGAATTGAAAGTTGATATCTAGTCGTGCTAAGGATAGATTGATGCTTTAAAGCTAAATTATTGATTGCATCTAATAGAAATGTATTTCAGGGTTTATCATATAGAGGAGGAACAAAATATTTCATTTGTGTGGCTAAAATTAGAGGGCCATGGCCTGACCTGGTGGGAAAGCCACACTGAGACCTTGAGGTTGGAGGGAGATCCTCCAGTGACTAAGTGGGAAGACTTAAAATTCCTCATAAATAAATATTTTTACCCTATCTGGTATGTAAAGGGCTAGTGGATTTAGTGGCAATACTTCAGCAGAAACAAGGGCAGAGTGTACAGAAGTACACCACAGAATTTGGAAAGATGGCCATAAAGAAATGACCAAACTCTTCCACATAAAGATATAGGTCAGGAAGATGAAGGTTGATTCTCTATTTCACTTAGGATCACAAGTGAATCTCATTGCAACAGAGCTAATCAACAAATTGGGATTGGAAGATTGTGACTATCCAAGTCCATATCCATTGGGATGGGTAAATAAGGTTGCAGAGTTAAATGTAATAGAGTAATGAAAAATTATATTTATTGTTAGTGTTGATTTTAATGATGAAGTATAACTAGGTGTGGTTCCCCTTGATTTATGTGGAGTTGTGTTTGAAATTCCCTACATGTATGTGTGAGATGCAATATTCATGTGGAGAGCCAACCAGTACCAGCTCACTAAGGATGAAAATAATTCACCATCTATGCACATAAAGGAAAGTAAAAAATTTCACTGGAAAGTGCCAACCAAACCAAGAAATTGATTACATTATAGGAAATTTCAGCCTAAAAGGAGGTCCTCCTAAATAAAATAATAAAATATTAGTTAAAATAATAAAATAAGGGTTATGAATTTTTGAGGGAAAATAAGAAAACTACCTTTTTATTGTATTTTTGGTTTATACTCCTTATAGGTTTAAGCAAATTTCAAGTGTAGACACTCATTAGATGCAAAAATAAATTCCACGTCAAATGAGTACCCATTATGTATACTTTTAAGAAGACCCACATTGATAAAAATTGAATATACATTATAGAAACATGTTGAACATGTTTTTTTAATGCATCTTCAATTTTTATCAATGTGGGTCTTCTCATAAGTATACATAATGGGTATGTTGGGTGTGGAATTTAATTTTGCATCCAATGAGTTTCTACACTTGAAATTTGAGTAAACCTATAAGGAGATAAACCAGAAATACAATTAAAAAAAAAAGGTAGTTTTTCTTTTCCCTCCAAAATATTTACATGTACCTCTTTTTAAATTTAAATAATTTTGATCAGTTTATGTATTATGACATGGAAATTACATGACAATTTCATGGGCACTTTTAGGATGAAATTTCCTCCACTAGTTCCCACATGAAGTATGTTTCACTTTTTTTAAGAGAAAATTAATTTATAGAAGAGTGAGTATGATGAAAGGAATCCCTAGAGGGAAGTACTAAGAAACATAAACAACAACTGGAAGAGTTTCTACAAGCATATAGGGATAGGTTCTAGGATACTAAAGGGTTACCACCCAAGAGAAAAGTGGAGCACGAGATCCAACTACTACCAAACTCACCATTTCCAAACATTGAGTTGTACAGGCAGTTTGTCATAGAAGTAAGAGGTGAAGAAACAATTACAACAAATACTAGAACAAGGTTTCATTCAACCGAGTACATCACCATGTGGGCCACCCATAATAATTATGCCAAAGAAGGATGGGACAAGTTACCCTACCCAGGATAGATGATATTTTGGATTAATTGCAAAAAGAAAATTACTTCACCAAGTTGGACTTAAAGTTTGGATATCACTAGGTTCTAGTCAAGGAAGAAGATACTTGGAAATTTGCCTTCAAAACCAAGCAAGGTTTGTATGAGTGCTTATTCATTCCATTTGGCCTATGAAATTCACTAGCTACATTTACGAGGTTGAAGAAAGATACACTAGGCAATTTTATAGATTCATTTTTTTTGTCTATTTGGATGATATATTGGTATATAGTGCTACTTGGGAGGGGAAACTTCTCACATTTGACATAGGTGCTAGATAAATTAAAAAAACACCAATTTCTAGTTGAGGAAATTCATAGCCTCATTTTTAGTGGTAGTAGCCCCATACCATGCCATAACAACCAGTGGGAAGAGGTTCCAGTGGGGAAAGGGCCAGTAGAGGACCTTTGAGGATTTAAAGAAGAATATTAGTCAAGCACCAGTTATGGCATTACCAAACTTGCAACATCCCTTCAAAGTGGAGATAGATGAGAGTGGGTATGCTATCTGAGCGGTCTTAATGTGGGGAGGAAGGCCTGTATGCTACGATTTTGAAGTATTTCATGGGGAGGTTCTTAAATACCCTATCTACAACAAGGAGCTCTATGCTCTGGTGCAAACTATGAAGACATGGAAGAAATATCTAATGGAAAAGGTGACAATAATCCACACATATCACCAACCACTACAATACTTATAGGCCTATAGTAAGCTACACCAAACTATGCATTACAAGTGGTAGGAGTTTCCACAACAAATTCATTTCGTGATCAAGTACAAGAAGGGAAACACAAACAAGTTGGCCGACATGATTTCAAGGCCATCCACATCAATGATCACAACTTTGGGTTACTATACATGTCAGATAAGATATGTGTTCCCAAAGGTGAGAAATTGTAGTTGATCAGAGAGGCTCATACCTCCAAGGTTACTGGGAACTTTGGTGTAGGGAAGTCAATGGCCAAATTGTAGAGGTATGTGTATTGGATCACTATGCAAGAACATGTAGTTAGGATGCATGTTGTGTTGTACCAGCAAACCTAGAAAAATTAAACATGATCTATATAATCCCTTACATTACCCATTCATCCTTGGGAAAACATTTCCATGGACTTTATGGGAGGTTTATTGACAACCAGAAAGGGACATGACTACATGTTCATGGTAGTTGAAAGATTCAACAAGATGTGTGTTCTAATGCTTTGTAAAAATACCATAAATGGGAAAGAAGTATCAAACTTGTTCATTGGACATGTTTGGGTGCACTTTGGGATAATAAGGAGCATCATTTCAAATAGGGACACTGTGAAAATTCCTTGAATTGCAATAATTCAATATTATTCTTCTAACTTTAACAATATATTTGTCTTTTGTAATTATTATTATGGAAAATAGTGAATAATTCACACTGCAATTATTCACAATAAAAATTACGTTGTGGAACCAAAATTACAGAACAAATAAATATATGCACACACAAAATAAAAATGACACTACTATTTTTGGACAAATTCCTTGGAAAAACCCCAAAGGGAAAACTAATGCAGCAAATGAGGGTTTTATTATTTTGCAACAAAAATATAGAATTAAAGTTGTTAGCTTTCCTATCTTAGCTCTAGAAATTTATTTCACTGGAAATATACTAGGAAAATTATTTTCCCTCCTAGTAAATCGATCTGACCTCTCCTTAGCCACTCACACTCCTCCCTAGCATCAGCGCCATTGGCTAAAAATGTGCACTGTAGCATCAAGGAATTTTGTTATGCCTTGGAACCTCCTCCAATCAAAATTTTCTACCTCCCTCTGCCTTTGGAAACAATTCACTCTCTACACTAGGAATAGATTTAGGCACTAATAACTGAAATAATGCTCCTTCCTACAACTTACATTGGCAATCTAGGCAACTCAAACTACAGAATATGACCTCCTCTACTGGATAATTTGGTCTCTTGTCCTGACTCTAGATCACTAGAAAACCTCTTAAGAATTTTTCTAGAAATTACCATTGATGCAAACCCTTCCTACTATCTCTCCCTTGGTTTGAACTGCACCCTGTTGAATAATGTGAACTGGGTAATTCGAACTGTTCTTCTCACTTGATGTGCCTTATCCAATCCCTTTGACCTTGTTGACTTTCTTCAGTGTTATTCATTCAGCCTCATATGTTAGGAGAGATGGGTCTAATCCTCAGACCTATTAGCTCATGGATCTTCTCCGTGTTGGGTAGCGGAGGCCTCGCATAACGGTTTTGGGGCTTAGAGCTCGTAATTTAGGATAAAGATATTGTAAAAAGTTCTACGAAGTGCGCGGAGCACGAAATATAATAGATCGAGTCAAAGGGTTGTCCACCCGAAAATAATATAAAATAATAGGAAGTGAGTCAGCTCGCCATGGTCTGCGGACCAGGGGAATGTATAAATAGAGTGAGGCTCTAAAGTTTGAAATAGCTTTTGGGAGAGAATTCTATTGTAATGGATTTAAGAAGAAAGAGATCACTGAGCGTCTACAAGTTCGAGTGAAGGGTGTCGATAAATAGGTAGAGGCTCTGTAGCTGTGTGCACAAAGGCCAGGTAGAGTTCGCAGCTGTGTGCGTGGACCCCTGCAGCTGAGTGCATGGGGCAGCCTAGTTGTACTAAAAAGAAGATCAATAAAGATAAGAATTTCTGAACTATTTTGTTGGCTCTGAAATATCGTGTATCTCTTTGCAGATCTGAATGGGTGTATGGTTTTTATGTTTTTTATTAAAGAGCATGCTAAAGTTTAACTGTTAAGATCTATATGTTTATTTATGCTTATGTATGAATGTGCCCACTGGTTATTACTATTAAATGTTGCTTAAAGACTTTGAGAATCAATTTCGATCTATAATAAATCCATCTAACTAATAACATAAGGAGGTAAGTGGCGCAGATCTACACGACGGACTGATCTCTGTGCAGAGTAGCACATAATGGTTAGTGAACCTCCAGAACACATCCAGACATCCCAAGGGTGAAGAAACCTGGTTCCAACACCCTCCCATACTACCTTGGGTGAGACTTCAGTCTGCGCTTCGTGGATTTTTTCTAAAAGGGCCGATAACCTAGGATTTGTTCGGCTAAACCACTTCTAAACCTGGGTCAGGCCCATACAAGCCATCAAATGGTTCTGTTGCCGAGACCGAGCTCTGCCTAAGGGATTTCTGATGTTGAAATGCTGGAACCCTATGAAGAAAGAGATTGAAGATTGACTGGATAAAAAGAAGTACGAGTGTGGAGTTGGCCTTATGACACCTGCACGCAGACTAAAAGTTTGATATGGCGAGTGTGGTCAAGTTGCCTGTATTCAAAGGGACAGGAAGCGAAGATCTAGAATAGTTTTGGTTTGTAGTAAGGGTAGGGAATTACGAATGATAATATTAAGAAGGCTACCTTGGTGGGTGCGCTGCAGAACTGCGCGCTAACGTGGTACATAAAGCACTCGAATGATCACCCAAATGCCAGCATAGCAGAAATCAAGATTACATTGAATCAAGAGTTTAGTCGGTCGAAGTCAAAAACTCAGTCAATCATCAGATTTAAGGAAATTACAATGCATCCAGGCGAAACTCCATGGGATATGGATCAAAGGTTGAAGAGAACGATCTGCGAAGCTAACATGCAACTGATAGATGCGCAACACTACGTGTGGTTTGTGGCATCGTTGACACCACATCTAAGGACGGAGCTATCACAACAGAAGATCTCAACCTAGGCAGAAGCATTAGAAATAGCAATGAGGTTGCATGAAACTCTGATACAGGATCCTGGGTTGGGAGTTCAATAGATCCAAGCGCAAATACAAAACTTGTGTTTAGAAATGCAGAGTTTAAAATAGGAGAAGGAAACTTGGCCAGAAGCACAGGAGGAAGTATGATGTATCAAATGCAAAGGCCAAGGGCACGATAAGGATCACTGTCCGGTATTTGCGAACTATTTGGCAGTGGGGGGACCACTGCCGTTGCGACCAGAAGCACAGGTGGGGCTAAGCATGGCACCCTCGCTCTGGTGTGCAATCTGCAAGGTAGGAGGAAAGCACAACACAAACAACTGTCACCTACTGCAAAAGTTTACCGAGACCCCCCAACAACTATTTTGCAAATTTCACAGATCGGTGGGCCATGATGAACGAGACTGTCATAATTATGAACTGTTAATGGATCGAACACCTACCTAAAGGATGCAGACCGAGGCGCGAGTTCAGGATCCAGCCACAACAATAGTGCGCGTGGATTTCAGGGATGAGGACAAGGATGGGGAATGGGGCCAGGCAGGGGTTGCGGGTAGCTAATTTGCTAAAACTGCAGCGGACCAGGGCATTACGCGTGTGATTGTACCAACCTGAATAGAATATCATGCCCCTATTGCAAGAAGTTCGATCATGAAATGATAGATTGCCCCACACGAATCATGTAGATCCGTAAGAAAAGGGTGGCACAACCTACGATGACATAGAATGTTCAGATGATGAGATCCAAACTGCGTGAAGAGGACTCTAGCGTAAACATGGTATTGAGGAGCGGCGCAACTACAAGGGAAGACAAGGGGAAATTAACCGAGGTAGGCCCGACGGTTCGCAAAACCCCCTACAAAGTAGCATGAGTTTGAGCAGATGAAGGGGACGCCTAAGGAAGCTTAGGAGAGCTTCACAAAGGTCTCTACTCCAGGTAGTAGGGATCCAATTGAGCCAGGAATGGACCCCTCCATGGTTACTACCTTTTCAGAGACATGTATGAAGTTGCTACGTAAAAATAGAGCTGTTAAAGGACTGCAGGAGCTGATAACTAAGTGGGCAGGCTCAGGGGATTTGCATGTAGTCTGAAAACTGGGAAAACATGCTCTACGCACTGAGCAGGAGATGCGAATGAAGATGCAAATCGGTGAGTACGAGATGGACAAAGTCATTCTAGATTTAGGGTCGGATGCGAATGTGTTGCTTAAGCAAACATGGGAACGCATGGGTATGCCCGCACTACAGTGGTCTCCTATTCAACTGCGGATGGCCAACCAAAAAAAGATCTTATCGATGGGACGACTGCAAGCAGTGACAATAGACATTGAAGGCGTAAGTACATAGAATGACTTCAAGGTAATCAAAATTGTTTATGACAGTAATCCATACCTTGCATTGCTAGGAATAGATTGGGCCATGGATATGAATGGAGTCATCAATCTAAAGAACCGGAGGATGATATTTTAGAAAACATCCCTACGTGTAGTCGTTCCGCTAGTCCCGGCAGAAGGAGTGCACTACACTGAACCCGTCCGCGACGATGAAATTGATGAATGATTGGATCATATCTATAAGATCACTACGCGAGATCAGGATTGGGACAATCTGACTATAGAAGGAATACTGTGGGAGTGCGCTGTGGCTTGCATGTCAAATTCAGATGAAGAAGATGAACGATGGCATAACCGGTTGAATGAAGTAACAACTTTAAACTGCAACATGATGACGAGGTCACTGTGTTGTGTAAGAGCCCAGGATCGAGAACTCCTAATGTATGATGGCTTGACAGCGGTGGACGACTTCTTGACCAAATTTTAATGCATGGTACCAGAATACTAGAGGCTCGAGGCATTAAGATGGCGCTGCAAGAGACGCCTGCGTAATGGTGGGGAACACATGAAGGAACTTTTGAAGATTGGTGCGACTACAGGAGGATGATGTAGATAAGGTTTGGAAAGCCGAAACTACGAGTAACTGAGAAATATGATGGACACAATGATCCGCGTATGCACCTTACCAGATGGACCCAGACCTATGGAAAAGAACCCCAGCTGAAATGGGTACACTGATTTTATCATACCCTGGTTGTCATCCCAAGAAACTGGTATACTGAAACAGAACTCCAACATGGTACAGGCGAATGGGATATCTTGCGTGAAGGATTTTTATTACCATTCTTATTTGAATACCAATGGATGGATACTGTTAATGATGTGTTAAAGGCTATGAAGGCCTCCATTTTCAAAGTGCCATGGGAACCACAGGAAATAGTGTAGCCAGATTGGTCGCATCAATTGAGCGAGGCCCTCAAATGCTACAATGTTCAGGTAGAAGATGATGATGAGGACCCCAGAAACATCAATATTCTGGAGACAGAAGGGAGCCGCGAGGTTCGTGGACCCGCGATCGAGGATCCTGACATCACCGCGTCACTGAAAACGAAGCAAGTGAACATTGGTATGGAGGAAGAGCCGAAGTATGCAATACTTTGGGATTATTATGATAATGCCACAATGGGAAAGGTCGTCGAGTTGCTTCGCAATATCAAGATTTACTCCCGACCAAGATCACACAGTTGAAAGGGATCCTCGGTGACCTAGGAATAATGAAGATAACCCTGAAGCCAGACGCGAAGCCAGTCTAGTAGCTGCCGTATCGGTTGAATCCAAAATACAAAGCAAAGGTCTGCGAAGAGCTGCACAAAATGCTTGCAACATGAATAATTGAACCAATAGAGGAATCTGATTGGGTCAATCCTATGGTTGTATAGGAGAAAAAATAGAAGGGCGATATTCGCATCTACGTGGATCTCCGAAAGCTCAATGATGCATGTGTTAACGATCCATTTCTGACTCCATTTACAGACAAGGTACTGGAAAATTTGGGTGGACAGGAAGCCTACTCCTTCATGGACGATTTCTCGAGGTACCACCAAATTAGGATCGCGCCAGAGGATAGGAGTAAAACAATGTTCGCCACTGAATGGGGCTGCTTTCAGTATATTGTGATGCCCTTTGGACTAAAGAATGCGCTGACGATATTCTCACACATCGCGGTAGCTGCATTCAAGGAATTTCTACATAAGCTTTTGGAAGTATATCTTGATGATTGGACCATATTTGGGCTAGTTAAGAAACATACCGCGAGCTTACGATTAATGCTAGATACCTACCAATGGCACCAAATTGCGCTAAATATAAAGAAGTGTACTTTCCTCATCCCCTTCGGGAACTTGCTCGACCATGTGGTTTGCAGGCAAGGCCTCATGGTGGATCTGGTGAAGATTGCTATCATACTCAATTTGCAAGCACCACGAAGTGTCAAGCAACTGCGCACTATGCTGGGACACACTGGTTACTATCGAAAGTTCATTAAGAGCTATGCATAGATCACGACACCGATGGAACAATTGTTGAAGAAAGATGCTACGTATTGTTGGAATGAGGAATGTGACAAAAGTCTAGCAACTCTCAATGAAAAGATGGCATCAGCTCCCATTTTTGTCTTTCCAAAATGGGACATCGAGTTTCATGTGCATGTTGACGTATCGTGTATCATGCTGGGTGCGGTACCCACACAGGAAGGAGCGGAAGGAGTTGATCATCCAATCGTGTTTGCAAGTTGCCGATTGTCCAAAGCTGAAAAAAGCTACTCCACCATTGAGAGGGAAGGGTTGGCAATGGTATATGCACTCCAGAAATACTGCCACTATTTACTCGGGGGACACTTTAAGATGTATATTGATCATTCCACGTTGAAGTACTTAGTGAATAAGCCTGTGTTGGGGGGGGCGCATTAATAGATGGTTGTTATTGTTTCAGGAATATGATTTTGAAGTCATTGTAAAGCTAGGACGTCTAAACGTAGGACCTGACCACTTGTCCCAGATTGAGAATGGTGAAGAGCCCACAAACTTAGACAAAGAACTCCCGAATGCACAATTTTATGCAGTGTGCGTCGCTGATGGCCACTTTGAGGATATAATTCACTTTTTAACCACTAGAACCACGCCGTAGGGATATTCCGTTCAGCAGAAGAAAGAATTGGTGATACGCGCAATAGACTTTACTGCTATTGCAAGGCACCTCTACAAAATGGGCAACAACGAGATATTACGCAGATATATCCCTGAATTTGAGCGAGGGTAGATCCTGGATGAAGCACATGGGGGGGGGGGGGTGGTTACGGGAGGACATTATGCGGGCCGCGCCACAGCACAAAATATTCTTTGCGCTGGACTATGGTGGCCAACTCTACATGAAGACTCGAAAGTGTACTGTCGGGCCTGCGACGTATGCCAACAAACTGGGAAACCATCGTGGAGGGATGAAATGTCGCTCAAGCCATAGATGACGCTACAACCATTTGAGAAATGGGTGATCGATTTTGTGGGGCCTATCACACCTCCAAGAAAAACGGGGGCACGCTATATCATCACTGCCACAAAATACTTGACCCGATGGGCAGAAGCACAGCCGGTCAAAGACTACACGGCCGCTACAGCTGCAAAATTTTTGTTCGAGAATGTGTTAATGTGATTTGGATGTCCAAAAATTCTAATGAGCGATTGTGGAACACATTTCCTAAATGAGACTATCAGCACACTCATTGAGGAATTTCAGATATACCATCAACAGAGTACGCCATACCATCCACAAGCCAATGGGACTATTGAAGCATTTAACAAAATTTTGGAGACTGCGTTGACAAAGGTATGTAATGCGCAACGAAATGATTGGGATTTGAGCATCCATGCTGTGTTATGGGCATACCGAACAACATGCAAGAAGTTGATCGACCAAACACCTTTTCGGCTAGTCTATGGTAAGGAAGCCATCATGTCGATGAAATACATTGTACCTAGTTTGCGGATAGAAATAGCGACAGGCATGGCTGACCGCAGAGATTTGGAAGAAAGGATCATGCAACTGGAAGAACTTGAGGAGGAATGGTTTCTGGCATGATTCCATCAGTAGGTAAAAAAGCAGTGGGAAAAATCTTGGCATGATCGCCATATCAATATGCGCACATTCAAAGAAAATGATTTAGCATTACTATACGACAACAAGTTCGACAAATTCCCTGGAAAACTCCAAATGCATTGGTTGGGACCATATGTAATCAAAGAATTCACAGATGGAGGTGCGGTCTAGCTTGCAAAATTGAATGGAGAGCCCTTCCTGGGCAGAGTCAATGGTAGTCGCCTGAAGCTCTACACGAGTGGGCCAACCGCATGACTAACCAACCGAAGGACAATCTCACCGCTCCAGGCAGTTGAAAGAGGGTGGGGGACATTAAAGTAGGTCATGGGGAAGGTGCGAGACAATCAAGGGGCGCATAGAATTGGTATGTCACCAAGGTCGCAGTTGCACAAAAAGCGCTGCACTGTTGCGGAGACAAGCAGAAAGGTGACTGTTGTTGACACTATTCATGACAAGCTATCTGATCTATGGCAAAAGGGAGCAGGCAATGTTCAATTAAGAGACGCAGTATGTGCCAGATTTGGAACGATTTGCTGCAGGCTTCAGGTTACGCCATCAGAAAAGGAGGGAACCGACAAATTTGAATTTCGAAATGCTTATAAATCACAAGGGGGCATCCGCCAAATGGGCTGAAATTGTGAGGAAAATAAGCTATTGTGCCTTCCCACTGGTATGGAACTATTCATTATTTACATTCAAGGAGTAAGCCAACAGGTTGTAATCTGGCCAATAAGGAGGTAGGACCTTTTGGATAGTGGGGTGTTGACAGTAGGGGATGTATCAGAAATTCGTAGACACGAAGCAGAATTGGTTCGGATGTCACTAGCTGGCCCATGGGCTGGCCGGAGACCCATAAAATATAGGGGAAAGACTGAGAATATGGAGAAAAATGATGAAAATGCAGTTAAGAGTTCGTCTCTAATGGACCTTGAAGATTGGGATTTCACGGATAGCAGCAAGGTTCTTGCAAAAATGCAACACAAGCTGCAGCAGACAGTGTGTATGGTAGATCAGAAATTGGAAACTTCCTACATTGGCATGAAGAGTCCCCATATGTGGCACCCCAGATAGAGCTAAAATCCTATGAAGGGGTGCTTTGTGTTCACCAAGTAGAGCAAAATGAGCATCCTTGGTTGCGTGAACTAGTAGCGACAGTGGAGCAGGAGCTTGAAGAAGAGTTGCAAGAGACAAAGAGGGAGCAACAGAACGAAGTGCGTCGCTCACAGGGATGGTGGACCACGAAGCCTGGGCAGCTTGTATCGCCACATCAATGAGTGACTCGGAAGGAGTCACGATGATTGTGTTGGGGGCCTGTTGGGTAGCGAAGGCCCCGCGTAACGGTTTTGGGGCTTAGAGCCTGTAATTTAGGATAAAGATATTGTAAAAAGTTCCGCGACATGCACGGAGTGAAAAATATAATAGATCGAGTCAAAGGGTTTTCCGTTCAAAAATAATATAAAATAGTAGGAAGTGAGTCAGCCCGCCATGGTCTGTAAACCAGGGGAATGTATAAATAGAGCAAGGCTCTAAGGGTAGAAGTGGCTTTTGGGAGAGAAATCTATTGTAATGGGTTTATGAAGAAAGAGATCATTGAGTGTCTGTATGTTCGAGTGAAGGGTGTCAGTAGATATGTAGAGGCTCTGCAATTGTGTGCGCAGAGGCCACGTAGAGTCCACAGTTGTGTGTGTGGACCCCTGCAACTGAGTGCGCGAGGCAGAATCTAGTTGTATTGAAAAGAAGAACAATAAAGATAAGAATGTTTGAATTTTTGTGTTGGCTCTGAAATATCGTGTATTTATTTGCAGATCTGAATGGGTGTATGGTTTTTATGTTTCTGATTAAAGCACATGCTAAAGTTTAACTGTTAAGATCTATATGTTTATTTATGCTTATGTATGAATGCGCCCATTGGTTATTACTATTAAATGTTGCTTAAAGACTTTGAGAGTCAATTCCGATCTGTAATAAATCGATCTAACTAATAACATACGGAAGTAAGTGGCATGGATCTACGTGACGGACTAATCTCTTTGCAGAGTAGTGCAAAATGGTTTGTGAACCTCCAGACCACATCCAGACATCCCAAGGGTGTGGAAACCTGGTTCCAGCACCCTCCCATACTATCTCGGGTGAGATTTCAGTCCTCGCTCCGCGAATTGTTGCCGAAAGGGCCGGTAGCGTGGGATTTGTTCAGCTAAACCACTTTTAAACCTGGGTCAGGCCCATACAAGCCAACTCTCCACTAGGGCTAGATGTTGATTTACTTCATGCACTGTATCTTTTATAGGAAACCATTTGGTTATCATGCTTTGTATATGTTAGTGTCAGTCTTTCCAGCCTTCCTACAGTGATCAAATATGCTCTTACAAAGTGATTTTGATGTGTCAAGGTCAAATTTTGTCATTTCAGTGAGTCTTCAAGCAAAATTTGGTCACTAGACATTAGGTCTAGGGTTT
>APFE030914410.1:4624-50490 GCA_000404065.3 Pinus taeda | reverse complement strand
CTGCCATGTATTCTGCCTTCGTAGTTGATAGTGCCACTACAGATTGTTTCTTACTCATCCAACTGACTGCACCTCCAAATAGGTTAAACACATACCCACTTGTAGATCTTCTCTGATCCAGATCTCCAGCCCAGTCTGCATCAACAAAGCCATGAATATCCAACACTCTGTCCAATCCTGGTCTTCCTTGGTAGCACAACCATAATCACTAGTGCCACGCAAATACCTGAAAACCCGCTTCACTGTCCAGTGCTCCTTCCCTGGTTTTGACATAAACCTGCTCAATACTCCCACTGCATGTGAAATGTCTGGTCTAGTACAAACCATGGCATACATCAAGCTACCGACTGCACTTGCATATGGAACACGGACATGTCCTCTTCCTCTTCTTGTGTCTTGGGACACTGTTCAGCAGATAACCTCACACCTACAGGAATAGGAACCTTCACCGGTTTGCTATCCTGCATATTAAACCTCTGCAATATTGTCTCGACATACTTCCTCTGGTTTAACCAGAGCTTCCTCTTTGCCCGATCTCTTTTAATTTCCATGCCCAAAATATAGTTTGCAGCATCGAGATCTTTCATGTCGAATTTGGAGGACAATTGGGTCTTCAAATCCTGGATAATTTCTTTGTCATTTCCAACCAACAACATATCATCCACATACAAGACTAGATAAAAAACACGGTCACCAATTAATTTAAAATACACACAGTGATCTGCTTTGCTTATGGTGAAGCCAAGTCCCCGTATAAATGTATCAAATTTCTGATACCACATCCTTGGTGACTGTTTTAACCCATACAGAGACTTCTTTAACTTGCATACCAATTCTTTCTTACCCTTCACCACAAAGCCTTCAGGTTGCTTCATGTATATTTCCTCTTCCAGATCCCCGTGAAGAAATGTTGTCTTCACATCCATCTTTTCTACCCCAAAATAAAAAGTAGCAACAATAGATAAAAGTAATCTAATAGAAGTTACCTTAGCAACAGGAGGAAAAATATCACTAAAATCAATTCCCGGCACCTAGGAACAACCTTTTGCTACCAACCGAGCTTTGTATTTCTCCACCTTTCCTTCTACATTTGTCTTCTTCTTGAACACCCATTTTATTTCAATGGGTTTCCTTCCAGCCGACAACTCCACCAGATCCCAAGCCTCATTTTTGTGCAAAGATACCATTTCATCAACCATGGCTTCTTTCCAGAGTTTTCCATCCTCTGAATCTACTGCTTCTTTCACAGTTCTGGGATCATTGTCAGTAATAGATAAAGAAAAGTTTGAACAGAAAGCATATCGATTATACCTTTCCAGCTGCCTTCTTTCTTGAACTGATCTTCTCACACCCAGAGTTTGTGGCTCTTCATCTTTTGATTCCTCCTCTGCGTAGAGTATGATTCTTCCTCCTCAAGCTCAAACTCTATCTTATCAGGTTCCTTTGGTTGGAATTCATGTTTAATAATAGCTTTCACCTCTCTGAACACCACATCTCAGATGTACACAACTTTGCTTGTTATTGGGTTCCAAAGCTTATAACCCTTTAAACCATCCTTATATATATAAATATGCACTTTTTAAATTTACTATCCAACTTGGTTCGTTTCTCCTTTGGAACACGTACATGTGCATCACATCCAAATACCCTCAAATGTGAAATAGAGGGTTTCTTACCAGTCCATACCTCTTGTGGAGTCTTATCCTCAACGCTGATGAAGGTGATCTATTGACTAGGTAACATGCTGTCTCCACCGCCTCTTCCCAGAATTCCTGTCCTAACCCGACACCAATGAGCATGCTTCTTGCCCTTTCCATCATTTTCTTGTTCATTCTTTCTGCAACTCCATTTTTGCTGAGGTGTATATGGAGTAGTCTTCTGCCATGTTATTTCACATTTCTTACAGGATTCTTCAAATTCCTTATTGCAAAACTCTCCACCATTATTTGTCCTCAACAAATTTCTCTTTTTCTCTGTCTGGTTTTCCACTAGAGCCTTAAATTCTTTAAACCTGTCAAAGAATTCAGATTTCTTATTAAGGAAATATATCCATGTATTTCTTGAGAAGTCATCTATAAATGATACATAATACATAGACTTACCCAGTGATGGAACCTTCACAAGTCCAAACACATCACTGTGCACAAGCTCTAATATTTGTTTCGCCCTCTTACCACTAGAGGGGAAACTCACCTGACTCTGTTTCCCATATACACAATTTTCACATAAATCTAAATCCAGAGAGCTATTACTCATATCTTGTACCATACCTTTACCATGAAGTATTCAAAGGTACTTCTCTCCAATATGTCCAAGCCTTTGATGCCACAACATGGTCTTCTCTCTAGAGACCACTAGATTTTCTGCTCCACTTTCAGGAACCACAGAACTGTTGCATCCATCAACCACTGTGCTACCTTGCAGCTTGTACAGAGTTCTATTCCAAACTCCCCGCATCAATACCAGTGCTCCCTGAACCATCTTGCAGGTATCCTTCTCAAACATTGTTTTTACACTTGCATCATCCAACTTGCTCATAGAAATCAAATTTCTGGCCAATGCAAGAATATGTAGAACACCCGGAAGTGTTCTAACCCTTCCACCTTGCAACTTCAACTTTAATTTTCTGTGACCAATGATTATTGCCTTCCTATCATCCCCTAAGAAGACATCACCACCATCGTATTTCTCATACTTGCAAAACCACTCTCTATGGGGAGTGAAGTGGAAGGATGCACATGAGTCAATCAACCATGCCTCGTGATCTACATGTGTACTTGAAGAATACAAGTACACATCCCCACCTTAATTTGAAGTAGTTTTCGCCTTCGCAGAAGGAGCATCATCAAATCCCTTTCCTTTATCGGGATATTTAGATTTACAGTCCCTTTTGTAGCGCCCTTCCTTTCCGCATTTCCAGCACACCCCCTTTACAGGTTTTCCTAGAGATTTAGATCTTCCCCTAGATTTAGATCTCCCACTCAATGACTTATTTTTGTTTTTTCTCTGGGACCGTCCTTGTATAGACAAGTTATCACCATTATGGCTCTCCATATTTTTCTGTCTCATCTCAGCAAGGATGAGACTATTTCATGAAACTGCAAGGTAGTTGCATTGCTACTTATTGCAATAACCAGACTATCCCACGAATCTGGTAGAGAACACAAAAAACTAATGTACTTATCTTCATCTGTAATTTTGATATCAACAGATGATAATTGACTTGCCACAGTATTAAACGCATTCAGATGCTCTGTCACCGAGTCTCCATATTTCATCCTTAAGTTATACAACTTTTTTCGCAGGAACAATTTATTCACAAGAGACTTAGATTAGTAGAAAGTCCCTAACTTGTCCCACAAAGCCTTCGTCGTAGCTTCACCTGATACATTCAGCAATACTGAATCTGAGACACATAATCATATTGTGCTCTTTGCTTTTTGATCCAACTTCTTCCATTCTTCATCAGTCATTCCCATTGGTTTAGTACTAGGATCTACCGTTATCCACTAATATTTATCCACCAATAGATCCTCCATCTTGAGTTTCCACAACTCAAAACTATGACCATTAAATTCGATCTCTATCTTTCCACTGCTCACCATATTCTTTTACGACTAGAATTGATCTCGCAGATCTCCCATTGAACAGGGTCTACCATAGGCTTGAGTGAAACCCCTCAGCAATAAAGGCGTCCCCTTGAAGCCAAAACAGCTATGATACCAAATGTAGGTTTTAACCCCGTACAGAAATTACCTGCATACGAATTCTAAAACACAGAAAATAAACAATGTGAGAGCATAACACATAAAACACATATACATAGAGATTTCCCCTGGATCCCAAAACTAGGACTACCAGCTTGGTTTTTCATTACGTTCCTTTCAATGTTATAATACAGATTTATACATGCCAAAGCATCCAATACCATGGACCGAAAACCATCACATCCAAAACCATGGACTGAAAACCATAGGTAGGTTAGTCCAAGCTAGTATAGGGTCCAAAATGTTTTTTCCCCGGGCACTGCCCTAGACCCCATAGAGGGGGCCTACCCACCCCCCTCAGTACCCCCGGATAGGGGGGGTTGGCGTCCCCTCTGTGACCCCCTCACTAAGCAATTGGTGCAACGAAGGGAGGGCTCCGGCCCCCTTCTAATCCCCTGGTTCACTACGTAGGTTAGTCGTGGAAAGAATATAACACAACCCAACATACAGATTTGACTATTTGTGTGGCTCCTCTACCTGGGCATGATTCTCGCAGGACATCAAGCATAATTAGCTTTTCTGGTAATCAACTACTGCAATATTCCTAAGCGAGGAGTAAACTCCTTTCAAGTCTAAGACCCTCCTGGGACACTTATAGGAGACTTAGCCCATAAGAATCAGGTCGACAATTTGAGCAAGGTGGTACCATTCACTTGTCAGCGTCAAACTTTTGGGTGGTCCCAATTTTTTTTTCACATTAATGACAAGTGCACCAGATCTGTGCATGGTGCAAACCAGAGATCAAGCTATGGCCAATGAGAAGATAGAAACCCTTGAACAAAAGTTGGAGGCATTAACGAAGCAGATCTAGACCTTAAATGACACAATAAAAAAGGGCAAGTCAGGGGAATAATCAGACGCATATGATTTTAATGAAAACCTTCAGGGAAAGTCTAGCCATTTTATTCACTTCTATGGAAACCACCAACAGTCCCAGCCCCAACCACCCAAGCTCGACATGTATAAATTTGATGTCTCTCATCCGGACATATGGCTAGCATAAATGGAGTAATATTTCGCATTGAATCACATCAGAGATGATGTGACTAAGCTAAGTGTGGGAAGCCTGTACTTGGACCAAGAAAGATGGTAATGGTGGCAGTGGCATCAACACTGCTATGCAAGGCCAATGAATTGGCAGAGATTCTCAAAAGCCCTTTCTGATCGCTTTTAACATGAATCTAACTTTTTGGGTCATCTTACTAAGCTTTGATAAATAGGCACAATGCAAGAATATATTAAAGCCTTTGAAGCATTAGCCTTTCACACAGGAGGTCTAGCAGATGAATTCTACTTGGAATGTTTTATCAGTGGTCTCAAAGATGCCATACAAGCCCACATCTAACTGCAACACCCAGTCTCATGGCTGGCAGCTTACAAGAAAACTTGTGAAGTAGAACATGCGTTAGCAGCCTAGTCGACTCATCCAAATTTCATAGCCAAGGGATGCCCCACCCATGCTCCGAGCACTACCCAAACACTTACGATTCAAAAGGTGTCACCAGCAGAAATGGTGGAAAGGAGAAAGAAAGGATTATGTTACTACTGTGATGAGAAATATTCCCTGGGGCATAAATGCAAGGAACCCAAATTCTTTCAAGTTGATGCAACTGATCACAGTTCTTCTGAGGAAGCCCCACCATCTGAGGGACCAGAGGAGGAAGATGAGGACAACCAGCCAGACAATGAGCTCTAAACTACAGCTGAAGAACTAATTATTTGGCTTCATGCTTTGGCGGGAATTTCTTCTCCCCAAACTCTCAAAATCAGAGTTTTTTTTAAGCATCGCCCTGTAGTAGTCTTGATTGATATCGGCAGTACGCATAGCTTTATCCATCAAAGAGTCGTTGAAGTAGTGCATTGTTTTGTCAGAGTAGTCTCTAATTTCCAGGTCCAGATTGCTAATGAGGGGACAATGAAATGTGAAGGCCACTATGAAAATTTTAAACATCAAATGGGGGATTATCACCTAAAGACCCACATGTTTGCCATCAACATGGGTGGGTGTGACATTGTCTTGGGTGCTGAATGGCTCCGCAAACTCGGCCCAATCACAATGGATTTCTAGGAGTTATATATGAGCTTTAAGCATAATAACCACACACATACCCTCCGCGGACTCCAAGTAGGTGCTCCTTCTATCATCAGCTCGCATATGATGGAAAAATTGTTAGAAAAGGGCCACCATGGAGTTATAGCCCAATTTAGTGCCATCGAGTCCTTCGAACCCACTTCTCTCCATATTCATCCTGAGATGCAACATGTCTTAAACAACCATCTGTAGGTCTTTGACAAGCCTCATGAGATTCCACCCTCGAGAGGGGAACATGATCATAGCATTACTTTGATCCCAGGGGTACAACCACCAAAGGTGCACCCATATAGATATCCTTTTGCCCAAAAGAATGAAATTGAAAAAATCATCAAGGAACTCCTTGAAGCCGATGTCATTCATCCTGGCATTAGTCCTTATTCATCGCCTGTGGTCATGGTGCTCAATAAAGATGGGGAATGGCGTATGTGTGCAAACTTGAGGGCCCTCAATAAGCTGAAGGTTAAAGATAAATTTCCCATCCCGGTTGTGTATGATTTGTTGGATGAACTAAATGGGGCTCAATTATTTACTAAGCTCGAGCTTCGCTCGGGCAATCACCAAATTCGCATGAAAGAAGTAGACATTCCAAAGACTGCTTTCTGAAATCATGAAGGCCATTATGAATTCCTGGTCATGCCATTTGGTCTCTGTAATGCCCCATCCACTTTTTAGGGCCCCATGAATCACCTACTCAAACCATATCTCAGAAAATTTGTCCTTTTTTTCTTTGATGACATCCTCAGCTACAGCCTCACCTGGGAAAAACATCTTCAGCATGTCGATCTACTCTTGCAACTCCTCCGGAAGCATAAATTATTTGTCAATTGTCCAAGTGCTATTTTGGCATGGAAGAATTTGAGTATTTGGGCCACATTGTGGGGCATGAAGGTGTCAGTGTGGATCCCAAAAAGATCTAGGCAATGCAGGATTGGCCTCAACCAAAGACCTTGAAGAGTTTGAGAGGATTTTTGGGTCTCGCCGGCTACTATCGCAAATTTGTCCACAATTATGGTCGCATTGCTAGACTGCTCACTCACCTTCTCAATAAAAATTCATTCCTCTGGAATGATGAAGCGCAATAGGAATTTATATCTCTCAAACATGTCATGTGTTCCACTCCCGTATTGGCACTACCCGACTTCACCAAATCTTTTTTGATTGAATGTGATGCTTTAGGTATGGGTATTGGGGTTTTCTTAATGCAGGAAGGTCGACCCTTGGCCTGCACTAGCCAACAACTAAGTGGTACAAATCTGGGGACAATCTACCTATGAGAAGGAGATGATGGAAATATTACATGTCGTGGATACCTGGCGACCATACTTATTGGGGCGACGTTTCCAAATCTGCACAGATCATCAAAGCCTTAAATATTTTTTGGAGCAACGCCTATCCTTGCCACAACAAAATAAATGGCTAGCCAAAATGTTGGGATATGATTATGAGATAATTTACAAGAAAGGGCGCGAAAAATTTCCTAGTGGATGTTTTATCACGCCAATTTGAGGAGGAAAGCACCCAGCTAGCAATCTGTCTTCCCATTCTAGAGTGGATTGAAGAGTCTCACAAGGAATGGTTTTCACATTCTTCGCTCTCCCAACTCGTTAATAAATTGTAGGCGGATCCAAATTCCACAGCGGGCTACTCTTAGCAGGATGAGATTCTTCACTACAAGGACAAAGTAGTGATATCACCAACATCCACCCTCAAAAGTCTCATTTTGGCCGAGTTGCACTCATCTCCCACTGTAGGCCATTTAGGCTTTCAGAAGACTTATGCTCCCACTCGACGTTCATTCTTTTGGATAGACATGAAAAAGGACATTCTTACTTTTGTAGCTGAGTGTGAAGTGCGTCAGCGCCACAAAGGAGAAACAATCAAATCCCCAGACACGTTACAGTCATTACCCATCCCTGCCTCAGTTTAGACAGAGGTTTCTAAGGATTTCATTACTGGTCTTCCAAATTCAGGCAACAAGTCAGTCATCATGGTGGTTGTGGACAAACTTTCTAAGTATGCTCATTTTTGTGCCCTACCCCACCCTTTTACACTAGCTTTGGTGGCTCAATATTTCATGGACCAGATCTTCAAATTGCATGGCATGCCCACTTCCATTGTGTCTGATCATGACCCGATCTTCACCAGTAACTTTTGGCAGGAACTCTTCAGGCTACAAGGTACCCAACTACAACTCAGTACTTCCTATCATCCCCATACTGATGGTCAAACTGAAGCAGTCAACAAATGTCTGGAGACCTACCTCAGGTGTTTCACATCAGAAAAGCAACATCTATGGGTAGAGTGGTTACCTCTAGCCGAATGGTGGTATAATAATAACTATCATGCCACCACCAAAATGACTTCATATGAAGCCGTTTATGGTCAACTCCCTCCTTCACCTACTTCTTATATCTAGGGATGCTTAAAGGTACAAGTAGTGGATCAACTTCTATAGAACCATGCAACCATGTTGGCCCACCTCAAAGAGAATCTCCCTCAAGCTCAAAATCGCATGAAGCAACAGGCGGACCAACATCATTCAGAGCGCAAATTTCAAGAAGGGGATTAGGTATTCTTGAGGTAGCAACCATATAAGCAAACATTACTCAAAGACAAGGGTTGTCAGAAATTATCTCCAAAATTCTACAGACCGTATCAAATACTTCAGCGCATCGGATAAGTAGGCTACAAGCTAGCCTTGCCACCCACTACAAAAATCCATCCCGTCTTCCATGTCTCATGCCTCAAGAAAGTGGTTGGGAACCATTGCAGAATTCAAACCAGTCTACCAGAATTGGATGAAGAAGGTTCAATCTGGTTCCAACTTGAACAGGTTCTTGACACGCGAGAACGACACTTGCGCGGCCGCACGATCAAGGAAGTCCTCGTCAAGTGGAAAGATACCTCTCCAAAAGATGCGACCTGGGAACCAACCACTATCCTTTTGCAGTTTTCGCAACTTTAGCCTTGAGGACAAGGCTATTTTTATGGGGGAGGGCATGTTAGGGTCCAACCCTAACCCCCTTATTTATGTAATAGGGTCGATTCATAGGTATAGTTAGTTAAAGAGTCGATAAATCCCATATTAATAATTGTAAGTGGTTGACCCACATTTAAAGAAGGGACCACAATTAGTTGCAAATGGGCCATGGTATTAGATAGATGGTATTAATAAGAACCATGGTACTGACCCAGGTATTGCATGTATGAATTCTATATAAAGGATAGAGACTCCCCTTGAGGAGCATCATGTCTTATTTTGTAATTGAGCCCAGCTCTATTGGAGGTTTCCCCCTCGAAGAGGCAAGTGAACATTGCTTTCATTTCTGAATAATAAAATACATGTTGTTATTTCTTATTGTTCTATGTTCTGGGTATATTTCTTCACATATTTGGTATTTTGGTATCTTCTCACAGGTCAAGAGCATAACAGATTCTTGAAGTCTTGCCTTGGTTTCTCTTGTAGTGCATAGGATATAGATCATTCTTTGGAGATGACAAGTTGAGCCTGTGAAGTCTACTTGAATTGATTACATTTAATGACTTCATCCCAAATCATAATTCCAAGGTGCTTTTTCAAAGCTTTAGATCTTTCCATCGCTGTGGAAATTTGACATAACTTGTCAAATTTGAAAATTGATGGAAACAATACATCAACCGCTCCTCATTACGTAATTGAGTTTGTTCAATTTTGTTTTTCAAGTGGTGTTTATTCCGAACAAATCCTCGCAAGGTTGTTTACCCTCACATTGGATGGTCATGCTAAGCATTGGAGTTAGTCTTTACCCAGTGCTTCCATCTCATGTTTTACGGTTTTGGGTAATTTCATCGTGTTTTTGACAAATATGAATACCAAGATGTTCCTAATGAAGTCGATCAAATGGTAATGGAATCAACCGAATCTCTTGAAAATTTTGCTAATATATTCCTTCATCTTTGCTATGAGTTTTCGGATGAGGATGTGGACTGGAAATGTTTAGATGAAAATTTTTCATTTCTTAGTCAGGATTTCAAGAAAATATTTTGAATTAGATTCATCATGTACTCCTATTCAAAAGGAGATTCAACATCCTAAAGATGAATCCAATATTTCTTTTGTTCTATGTCCCCTTCCTTTTGATGTTCTGTGTATTGAACCTGAATTGATCAGTAAGTCAAAAGATGAATTTGTTTATGAGGAATTAATTTTTCCTTCAACTCTTTCTATTGATGATGATTTGTCTGATCGTATCAATTAATCATCTTCAAATCTTGATATTTCTCTTGTACATCCTCAACCCATTAATCAAGTAGAATCCTTGGACAACCATGACCTTGATCATTTCCTTTTTTTCTGAATTGTATGGTGATGATTGCTCAAGTCTCATGGATGAATCCTTGTTTCCGCAAGAAGATTTAGATTTGCAAAAGTTTCAAATCAAGTCTCATGTGATTATCAGAGATTTTGTTTCAAGTATATCCCCTTTTGATCAAGAATATGACATGCTTATCATTGAGAATTTTTGTGGTAATATTGAAAATCTATCTAATCAACTTCAATTCCCTTGCAAATCTCATGATTTATATGATGAATCATGTTTAGATAATTTGTTGACTATTTTTTCTCAGTATGATTTTCAATATTTTCAGTGTTCAAAGTCAAGTCAGGTGAATAGGACACTTTAGTGTACATTGTTGGTTATGTCAGGTTCATCCCACCTCATGCAAATCTTTAACACTTGATGAGGAAATAGAGAATGGGCTTAGTGACGGCCAAATACTTCGATCTGACATGCCATTTTCATCATCAACTAAAAATTGCAACTCACATGACAACACGGATTATGGTCAACCGGTTGATGTTGCTTTCAATATGGATTTGTATTTCATTGGTCTTTCTTGTCAATGTTTTCCTAAAGGTTTTTTCCATGATCCTATTGCAGATTGGCTTGAATGGTTTTCTCAGTCAGAACCTACATATCATGACCTATACCTTCATGTTTTTAATCGAGTCTTGTTTGGTCATAAACCTAATACTTATTGTTATTGTGGAGTCTTTTGTTCGGTAAAGCAGTCAAGAGTGTCACACTGTTGTGCTTGCACTTCTTGCTTTTACTTCTAAGTGTGAATGTTTCTATTGTTTAACCTTTTGACTGAACTATTTTTAACTTTGGTCTTAGATGATCACATCCTTCGACTTCTAAGTCAAGACAAGTTTTTATGGCTTCCTTGGAAGTTTCATTTCACATGAGCCTCTAATGTTTAGTTTGGGATAGGGTAGGTTGCATTTAGTTAGATGCATTTCATTCCTATTTTGCATTTTAATCTTCACGTTTTATTCTTTTAGTTTCATTAGCCCTTGAATAAAGATGGTGTTGAGATTCAAGGCAATGTGGCTAATATGTTCTGAAAGGAAAATTGTGTTAAAATATAACCCTTGGCTTATCGGTCACCCTTTTCTTTGATTTTATTTACATGTTTCAAGTCGATGGCTTTTTAATGGAAAATATGATCCTTCAGCCAGGAAGCTATAAGAAAACCCTGATCCTTGTATCTATTTATGATTCTCATTCCTGCACTCGATTTTTTTTATTAATATTGTTTTCGTGCCTATATATCTGAGTTGGGTAAGATAAGGGGAAAATGTTTAGCAAACAAAGCATCAAAGGTCTTAAAATTTTCTCAGATAAGTCTGGATCCCTTTTCTACACATCGAAAGTAATAAGTGCCTAAGCACAATACTATTTAAAATAAAGAAAAACAAAGGTTGAAGAAGAGAAAGGCTTCCTACATGGGGAGGTGAAGCAAGTGACTTCACCAGGGTATTTTATAGGCTTGCTGGTAGTGAAGCAATGCTTGCATTCCTAAAGTGATTCCATTATGGTATTATCTAGGCCTACTAGTAGCAGAGTAACACTAGAGATGTAAAATTCATACTTTGATTGTTTTTAACTCGTCATGATATAATACCCTTACTTTCATCGAAAAGATAATGATATGGATTATCAATACTTCCCAAATAATTGATACTTCGTGCATAAATGGAACCCTATGAGAGAAGTTGAGGTTCTTCCAATGTATCTCCAAATGTTTCCACTTCGACAAGGAACCTCCAAAAAATTTTCTTTACTCAATTTTGGAGCCTACATGAACCATTGTTTTGTTATGAAACCAACTCACAAAAAGATAGAAAAGATAGATCAACGCCTTAGGAATAAGCCTCTTCGAAGGGTCAACCTCCTTTACATTACACAAAATGAATAATTCTTGGATGATTCAAATGAAAAAACCTCCTTTCTATATATAGGAGTCTACGGGGTCACAATATAACCAATCCGACCTAACAATAATAATATAAAGGCACAAAAATAACAATAGAGGGATTATATGGGGCACAATAATAAAAATATGGGGACAATAGGGGAACAATAATAACAATAAGGGATACAAGGACAATAGTAATGGGGGGATCACTAATATTATAGGTACCTAACATGCCCCTCTCCTTCAAAAAAGTGTTGTCCTAAATGCTTGAGTAGTTATGGATGCTTCTATATAAAATTATCAACCTCCCATGTGGAACCTTCAACGGGTAAGTTCTTACACTTGATGAGATACTCTAAAATTGATCGATTTTTCCTTCCTCATCAAGTTCTGGAAATATTGTTTGAACTGGAAGCTTGTCCCCTATAACCTTCTTTAAGCATGAAACATGGAAAATTGGGTGCACTCGAGAAGTTGCATGAAGCTCCAATTTGTATGCCTTAGTACCTATCTTTTGCAACACGTTTTACGGACCATAATACTTTGGTGATAATTTTTTATCCTTCTTAGCTTGCTTGAGGGAAATTTGTTTATATGGTTATAGCCGTAGGAATACCCAATCACCTACCTCAAAACGTCTTTCGCTGTGATGTTGATCTGCCCACTGTTTCATTCTATTTTGTGCCAAGGTGAGGTTATCCTTTAAGAGTTGGAGAACTTCTTGTTGATGCTCGATGTGATCTTCCACTACTTGAACCTTAGAATTTTCTCTTAAATATGATGTGATGGATGGTGGATGATATCCATAAAGTGCCATAAATGGGGTCATTTTTGTTAAGTATGGAAGGAAGTGTAATACCACCATTCAGCTAGAGGCAACCATTTGACCCATTGTGTCCGTTTATCAGACATAAAGCAATGAAGATGTCCTTCCAAACTTTTGTTTACTATCTCAGTTTTCCCATCAGATTGAGGATGACAAAGTGAGCTATGATCTAACTGAGTACCAAGACAAGAAAATAATTGTGTCCAAAAATTTCCAGTGAAAATGGGATCTCTGTCACTTACAATAATCTTTGGATTTCCATGTAGCTTTTGAATTGTTTCCATAAATGCAGTAGAACCTATACTCGTTTTAAATGGATGAGATAATGCACAAAGGTGTGCATACTTGGTAAGTCTGTCCACTACCACCATGATAACGCTCTTTCCTTCGGACTTGGCTAAACTTGTGATAAAATCCATTGAAACCTCCTCCCAACATTGGCTTGGAATGGATAAAGGTTGTAATAGTCCTAGAGTCTTAATTGTTTCAACTTTATTTTGTTGGCAAACCAAACATTCCACCACAAACCTTTGAATATCTGATTTAAGGACATCCCAAAAAAATCCTTCTTAACCCTCTGGTAGGTTTTTAGAAATCTTTAGTGCCCTCCTAAGGGAGAGGTGTACAATTCCCTAAGAATATTTTGTTTGAGTTGGGAATTCTTACATAGGTATAACTGATCCTTGTACCATAACGAATCATTTGTCCAGATAAATGTATCAGATGTACTGGGATCTTGTTTTATCTTTTGAATGAGTGCCCACACTTCCTCATCATTCTTCCATTCATCCCTTGCTTCATTTATCCAATCTGGTTGGATAATAGAAATGGTGCAAACAAATGCTTCCACATCCTCATCCTTTCTTGAGAGTGCATCTGCCACAACATTTTGCTTCCCTTTTTTTAGATGATTTCAAAGTCATAACCCAACATATTTGTGACCCATTTTTTCTACTCTTAAGAAGTTAATCTTTGTTCTAAAAAGTATTTAAGACTATCATGATATTTTTCTACCTTGAAGTGTCTTCCCATTAGGTAGGGTTGCCATTTCTTAAGTGCATGTAGTATTTCCAACATTTCCTTCTCATAAATAGCTTTGTGTAAATACTTTCCTTTGATTGGACGACTTTCGAAAGTAATGGGTCTTTCTTCTTGCATTAAAACAACAATAATTCCATTTCTTGAGGCATCACATTCCACAATAAAGGTTTTTGTGAAGTCCGGTGTAGGTAAGATTGGTGCTTAGCACATTGCCTCTTTAAGATGTTCAAAGGCCTTCGTTGTTTTTGGAGTCCATGAAAGTGCATCTTTCTTCAATAATGTTGTTAGAGGTGCTGCTATTGTCCCATAATTCTTAACAAACTTGCGATAATACCCTGTCAACCTGAGAAATCCTCATAGATGCTTTATGGATGTGGGGATTTTCCATTCCTTAATGGTTTTAATTTTGCTAGGGTCTACCTTAACACCTTTGTGAGATATAATATGACCCAGATATTCCACCTCTTGTACTCCAAAGAAACATTCGGAGATTTTTGCATATAATTGTTTCTCCTCCAATAGTTTGACCACAATGTCAACATGTTGGACATGATCCTTCCAAGACTTGTTGTAGATTAGTATATCATCAAAAAATACTAACACAAAATTTCTAAGGGTGGGTTTGAAAATGATATTCATCAAACCTTGAAATGTAGAAGGTGCATTAGTAAGGCCAAAAGGCATGACCAAAAATTCATAATGACCCTCATGAGTTCTAAATGTTGTTTTTGGAATGTCTTTAGTCTTGGTTCTGATTTGATGATATCTTGAATGAAGATCCAACTTGGTGAAGTAAATTGATCCATGCAATTCATCCAATAAATCATCAATGATAGGAATGGGATATTTATCTTTAATAGTGAGCTTGTTGAGCTCCCTATAATCTGGACACATGTGCCATGATCCATCCTTCTTGTGAACTAATACTATTGAAGCAGAGAAAGAACTTTTACTAGGTTGAATTATATCAGCCTCTAGCATTTCTGCAACCATATGTTTAATTTCACTCTTTTGGACATAAGGATCTCTGTAAGGCCTGATGTTTGGAAGAACACTTCCTGGAATTAAATTAATAGCATGATCATGATCATGAATAGGTGGGAGGCCCTTGGGAGTCTCAAATACCTTGGAATGATTGTCCAAGAATTTTTTGCAAATCTGGAGAAATGGGTGATTTCAATGTGGGAACCTCTAGTGAACATAATTGTGCAATTATGCCTCATTTTTCTTTCTTTAGAAGCTTTGTCATTCCGTTAGAGCTAATTATCTTTCCCTGTTTCCCTGTGATACCCCTTAATTCAACCTCCTTTCCTTCTGAAGAGAATTTCATGAAAATTTCTTGAAAATTAAAAGCTATCATACCCAAGGATTGTAGCCATTGGACTCCTAGTACAACATCAGCACCACCCATTGGAATGGAAAGCATAGGGCTATTCAATACATATTCTCCCATGGATAACTTTATATTATGGCACTTTCTTGAGCAATTTATGGTTCCTCCACTTGCAACCATCACTTGACACTCTGGTGCTGGATATAGGAAGCAATTTAATTCCTTGGCTATCTTACAATGAATAAAATTATAGGTACATCCCAAATCAATCAACACTATTACCTTTTTCTTCTTGATATGCCCTTCTATCTTGATAGTTTGAGGAGTGGTAATTCCAGCCAATGCATTACAAGATATAGTCAGATTCCTTTCTTCTTTTTCTAGGGTTTGTTCCTGGTGTATATCCTGTTCTTTTAACGTTTCTTGTTCCTTTTCTTCTTCCTCTTCACAATCTATGTAAAATAATTTCTTCTCGGCACACTTATGACCTTTAGTGTATTTTCTATCACAACTGTAACAAAGTCCTTTTGCTCTTTTTTCTTCCAATTGTTGTGGTGTCAACCTTGTAGGTTGTGGATGGCTAGGGGAAGTAACACTTCCATCTTTGTGATTGTGAGTGGGAGGCTTCCTTGTTGCCATAATTTTTCTTTCCATTTTTCTTGCCAACCTGAATTCCTTCTCCATTGAATATGGTTCCCAAAGGAAAACCTCATGTTGGATGCTATCTTTTAAAGTCCCTATGAAAACATCAATCCTATGCTCCTCTAGAATATCTTTTACATATTCAATTTTTGGAAGTCCTCAATGTGCTCCATCATTGAACCCTTTTGTTTGAGATTTATCAATTGGCTAAAAAAAATGTTTCTTTTTGTATCCTGATAATGTTCTATCATTTCATCCGTAAAATTATCCCAAGTGACAATTTGTTTACGAGAGAAAATCCGTCGATACCATACAAACTAATTTGGTTCCAAATATAAAGTTACAATATGTAGCTTTTGTTGTTTTGCACATTATGGAGATCGAAAAATTGCTCCATTTGTAGTATCCATGTTCCAAGATCCTTTCCATCAAAATTCCTCATATTGATCTTTGGAACATGGTGTTTCTTTGATCCAACATTAGAGTCTATGAAATCATGATTAACATTTATTTTGTTCTCATCCTGAGTTTCCTTTACTACCCTTTCGCCATTAGTAAGCATTCCTTGTAGAAACTTTGTCAAATCTGTCTTCAAATTTGTCTGCAAATCTTCCATGCCTTTCTTTAAATCATCCATCTTAGCTTCCACACCATCCATCTTAGTTTCCGCAACGTCCATCTTAGCCTCCAGGTTGTCCATCTTAGCCTCCACACCATCCATCTTAACTTCCAAGTCATTCACCTTAGCTTCTATGCCTTTCTTTAGACCATCCATCTTAGCTTCTGCGTCTTTATTTAAACCATCCATGTTATTTTTTGCTACCTTTTGTGTGAGTGATATTTTTTGCACTTGGTTTCGTAATATTGATATATCATGTTGCATTTCTTCCTCTTCTTCATGAGTCATGCTAGAGCTTTCAGGTTGCTTACTAGGTATTTCCATTTTCTTTCTTCGTGGCATCAATTACCGATAATAATGCTTCACTATGCCCCTTGAATTCCTTCAAACTAATTTTTCAAACCAAGCTTATGCAAAAATATTAAAAAAAATACACACTTTTTTTTTTTATGTAGGAGCTCGATATTGAATCTGATGTACCTCTGTAATTTTGGATCTCCTAGTTATTAAGTCATGATCTACAGTAGCCCTCTGCATCCTCTTTCGAATGCCACCAGTCTGATCAAAATTGGATTCTCCAAGGAAGAGTTATGCCAAATCTCCCACAATGACCTGATTATAGACTAGTTCAGTAGAGCGAACTTGTATAACATGCCACGTGTCACTATTTCAACCTTAGGACTTGATATTGATACACGGAAAACTACAGTCCATCCTCGTTCTGCAAATTGTTATGAAATTTCAATTTTATTCTTAGAGAGAAAGTGATGACGATTTTCCCAAGGTCACCTGTTTAGGATGTAATTCGGGAGCCTGCAGAAACCCTAAATGTCTCAGATTATATCTCCGAAAATATAATGTGTCAAGTTTTGAAAATTCAGACCCGAGGTTTAGACCGCTTTCTTGTCAAAGGGGTTTTTTTTTAGCTTCTGAAACTTCATAGTGAATAAGTTATAGCAAAACTTCCATGATGACCTGTTTTAGATGAAATTCTGGATCTTGCAAAAACCCTAACTTCCTCAAATCATATCTCTGAAAATAAAGCGAGACAAGATCTGAAAATTGGACCCGAGCTTCAGCAAGATTTCTTATCAAATGGGTTTTTTTTTTTAGATTCTGAAACTTCACAGACAAAACTTTAGAGCGAAAATACCACAATGACCTGTTTGGAATAGCGAAACCCTAGAATCCAAAGCTCTGATACCAAATGTTATGAAACCAGCTCACGAAAAGATAGAAAAGATAGATCAACACCTTAGGAATAAGCCTCTTCTAGGGGGAAACCTCCTTTACATTACACAAAATGAACGATTCTTGGACGATTCAAATGACAAAACCTCCTTTCTATATATAAGAGTCTATAGGGTCACAATATAACCAAGCTGACCTAACAATAATAATATAAAGGCACAAAAATAACAATAGAGGGATTACGTCGGGCAAATAATAACAATATGGGGATAATAGGGGAAAAATAATAAGAATAATGGATACAACGACAATAATAATGGGGGGATCACTAATATTATAGGGACCTAACATGTTTCAAGCCACCTAGTGTCATCACATTGTTCGATTTGTTATTCTTATGTTTTCTCTAAGTATCACATCTTCCTAACTCAATGTTTCCTAATTGTTGTCACCAAAGCTTTAGAAGCACCTTTTTTATCTTGTCCATGGTTAGGTGAATCCATATCTTTTATTGACCTAGAAACTAGCCTTTTCTTCCATGCACACACACAAAAATCACACAAAAGCAAACAAAAACATGAAAAATCACTTTGAAGGCAAAAACACACTTCAAGATGGTGAATACTTTCTCTTGTGTTGAGGGCACTCCTTCAAGATGAAGAACTGTGCCCTCCTTGAGTGCACTCCTTCATTCTTAGCAAGTGTTCCCTCCTTGAGGGCATTCCTTTGGCATGAAAACATGTGCCCTGCTAGAACTCATGCACGTGGTTTCATGTTGCATGTGGATGCACTCCTAGAAAATAATATCCCACTTTACTTGTCTTAACTAACTCATTCCCTTGTCGATTAGTGGTGAGCATTCATGAGATGGATTTGAATTTAATCTCTTTTTAATCAACCTAGTTAATCATTCTTTCTCATAATCATTCTGATTTGGGTTAGGCGCACATTTTTGGATTAAGAAACTCTTTGTCAATCTTCATCCCAATAGTTTTTCATGTATATTCTATTTGTTTCCTTTCATGTTTTTGTTTTCGATCTTGATTTTCTTGTTGGTGTTTCTTTTATTTTCAATTTATTTACAAGCATTTCAGTTCCTTCTTGCTTCTGCAAGACTTAATTTGTTATCACATGCTGTTACTCTGCATATTCCTTATCTCTTCACATTGTAATCATGATTGTGACAACACCCATAAAAACTTGTATACCTTTCCTCTCTGTGTTCATATCATGCAATATTATTCTTGGACTTGTCCTTGAGACATTCTATGACATAGAACACTTTTGGAGGTTGAAGACCTGACTAACTCAAAAAATTGTTCCCAAAAAAGACATGTTTCTCTCAAAAGTACACTCCTTAATCACGAAGAAATGTGCCCCCTTGAGCGCATGAGCACACCCCGAAGGCTTAAATGTTTTTCTTTCGTCTCTTTCGCATATGCTAGTATGCCCTCCTTGTCCTCTTGAGTGCATGAGCTCACTTTCAAGGCCTAAAGTCCCAAATATTCAATCCTTCATCTCTTTGGAGTTTCCCTTGCACCCTCTTAGACTCCTTTAGTGCAGCAGCGCACCTCAAAGGCTCGAATGAACTTCCTTCATGCTTCGTTAGTGCACCCTACACACCTGATGTTTTCTCCCTCTTTCTTAAGCGCACGAGTGCACTTCAAAGCCTTGAATGACCCTGGAACTTCCTTCATGCTTTGGAGGTGTGCTCTCCTTGTTTGCATGTAGATTTCTTGCCTATGCAAGTAGCTACGTGTCATCATTAATAGGATTACATTCTTAGTTACATTTGATGGTTGTTTGAATATGATCTTCCAATCTATTTCTTATAAAAGAGAGAAGATTTTATAAAGCTAATCCTTGTTTCCATGAGTGTGCTCTCACAAACATGTGTTTGAGCTACAATTATTGTTACCCTATCATCCTCTGTTGGACCCATACCTCCGGCTACACATCAAGTGATCTCTAAATAATATTCAGAGGAAAGAACTAAGGAATCTATTGAAGTTACAAAGCCTACCATTCCTATCTATGTAGATACGTAGTGTTTCATAGATAAGTCTACTGAGGTCACATGGAATGACATCAAAGACACATTCCTGGAGAAATAGTTCACTGAAAGCTTGGAAGATCTGGAAGTATACATCAAGTGGTCTTAAATACACATGATCACATGCAGGTTCCCAGTAATTCCTTGTGCATAATTGATTGAGTGGATTGTTACACACATGGATGATTCTCATCTTGTTGTTCATAGTAAAAGTGGTGGTTAGCTTGCCACCTATTAAGGACAAGACATGCAAACTTACTATAAGACACAATGGCTCACAAAATATTCCAGACAATTTTTACACCATATGGGTTGATCTTGACACAAGTGACATCATTAAATCTTGGTGTCAAGAGCTTGCTAAGTTCTGACATGACCCATTTGCAGTCAACCCGACCAGGATTCTTAGAGGTGTATATTTGATCTAGGTCTGGGTGTGAAGAAGGACCCTTCCAAGACCTTTTACTTTCGTGATGTGTTAAAATTTCTTTTTAAAAGAACATTAACTAATACATCTGTATGTGAAAAAGAAGAGGAACATAACAATCATCAGCACATGAAAACATAAGCGTTGATAATGGAGTTCGTCCAGGAGGGACTACGTCTTCGGGCCCTGGTGTCAAGATGGTGTAGGCCGCTACATTAAGTGTTGTCAATAAGGTGATGTACATAGAGATGATGTCTTGATCATACAAGGAAGAATGCCCTCATGTAGGAGTGGCTCTAAGAGATGTTCCACAACTAGAACTCTCAACTAGAAGACTCTTATCAGTATGACACAAAACCAGTGTGGTGTACATCCTGCCAACATGGCACAAAAGGGATGTCAAAGCAAAACACATTCATGACGACAACAAGAGTATCCCAACAACATACAACAAGTGATCTTAGAGCATAACATGAAGAGTTATGACAGAAAGTACATCACATAGAAAGATTCTGCATCAAATCAAGTAAGGAATCATGACAACATGTAATAAACAAGTTCCTGCATCAACATCAATCATGGATCTGTACAACATAATGCAGAAAGAAGAAGTACATGAACAAATCATATACCTCACAACCAAGGGCCAACTGAAGAAGTGGATGTCTCACTGTTGAAGCTGCTCGGACCATTGCTCTCACGACATCGATCTCATGAAGATGGTTGCTTACACATGAATGTGGACATATGCACTAGCACTTAGAAAAGTGACTAGAAGAAGAAATGAGAGAATAAGAAATCTGAAACCACCATCAGATTTGTGGCGTCAAGTAGTGCTGAATTGACTGTCCAAAATCCGAATTTTGAGAAGTTGAGAATTTTGGGCTCATGGAATCTTCTAGATTCCCCCAGGGTTCCTCAAATATTCTATTCCATGGATGGACCAGAAATCTGCAGCTCAGATAGCGAATTTGATCTCGCCATTGTGATCCCTACGGAAAACCTTGAAAAACAAGTATAAACTTGACTATATTATGAAATGTCAAAATTTTACTTGGGAAAATTTCATGGCTCATGGTTCTGCTCCCTATGTTTTGCTAAAATCATGGTTCCATGTGCATTCTGGAAATGACTGGAAAATGAAGACCTCTGATGAAGAAACAGACAACACCATTGTGTTCGTGGCAATGAGAGGTGTAAAAACCATATAAAACTTGTCAAATTCTGACAAAATGAGAATTTTGCCCTCGTGAAAAAGTCATGGTTCTTGCATTAAAGTATTAATTAATTAATTTACTGCCTTGAAATTTGTGCCTGCATTTTGCCTCTCTCTGTCTCGAACTGCGTGTAGAGGGAAAAGTCTGAGTTTAAATAAAATTTCATTGGCGGATTTCCCAATGGGAGTAGTTGGCGCATTGGTAATATTAGGCAGATGGTTGAGAAGAGGTCGGGAGATCAAATCTCGCGTCTTCCTTATATAAATGTTTTATCAACCATAAACTCCAAAAACCCCGCACTGCCTTATCGGCACATATATTAATACATATAACAGTGCGCATAAATCGCAATCGGCAGTTGCAAGGGGCACGGGCGCATATATTGGCGCCCGATATAGGGTTTCGTCGATACCCATATCGGCGATCGCATTCATCATTGGTCGAATTGGCATAAACATAGGGCTGGCAGGTTTATCAGCCTTATTTACGGGAGTTCCACGTTATATCGGCAAGTGGCATTGTAATGGGTGCGACCGTTGGGGTTTGGGCCGGGTCCACCGCCGATGGCCTGCGCCCTCCCCTTAATATATATTATGGTTATAACATATGGTTGTAACTCTGCGTGGGATATGTGGAGGAGGGTTCGGTGGAGGTTGTGGCCACCGATCCCATATAATATGGTTTGTGATTGCGATAAGGCTAGTGGGGGTTATGGCCGTCGACCTTAAAATATATATATGCCATGTGATTTGTATTAAGGCCATTTTAAAGGGTTCGATGGGGGTTGTTGCCGCCGATCCCGAAACCATGTTTGATTGCTTTTATATAGTTATTTTAATAGCTATATATTTAGAATAATTTTAGTTATATCGTTATTTAATACCCATCAAAATGATTTTGTCTCTTAAGCAGATTTTAGGAGACAAATGAGAAAGAACCAAGTGTCAATGGCTGATGGGATGCCATGTGGGTCCCGCTCTGCTTACTAGGATGCCATGTGGCATACTGTGGGCCCACGTTTCCTCTGTCACGTCAAACTTTGAAAAACATTTGTCTTTCACATACGAGCTCAGTTTGACGATTCATTCGCACCACCACGATCTGGATGAAGAGGTCTTTGATCTAGTCCTGGTTTGAGCACAATCCAAACACTTTGATTTTTGAGCCATATTTGTCCTATGTGTCTCTCTGGAGCCACCTGGATCAATATGAGTACCTCATTTCCTTGTGTTTTCGGTTGCATGAGCGAAGGAATGCTAAGGTATTTGAGGAGAAATGAATATATATGCTCAATATGGAGGTTACCCATGGTAAAGTATTCAATTGGGCAGATATATTGTCATTTGAATTGCAACGTCATGTGGGGCAGGAAAAAGCATCTTTGACAGCAAACCAATCACCGAAATTTTATATGTTTTCATTTCTATTGGATGGATATGCTTTACCAGGAATGTAGTGGAATTGGACATTGCAGAATAAGTCTCGAGTCTGCTTCCACTACACGGTGTTTTCAGAATCAAGATTTAAAGGTGCATACGACAAGTTTGTAGAGCATTTCTTCACAATCGTATTCCATATGATATATGGGATCATTCCTCCCTGCATGACCGATCTAGTGAAGGAGTCACTACATGATATCATGGATTGGTTTGTAGCGCCCGAGGGTACATATATTAGATCCTTTGGATGTCACATCTCCTCTCAACTCGTGTCGTGATATGTGACTAATAAGGTGGTCTTGCAAGAAGTAGCATATCTATTGGACAACAGGTTGTCAATAGTTCTTCATAGAAGGAAGAAATCCCCATGGCCCGCCTTCCCTTTGAGGATCATATTTTATCAACTAAAGAGCCACAAGGTGACAAATCTATAAATACAAGAGTTGGACCTCTTGCATTTTGCAGTTAAGGACTTCCATGGATATGGTTCCAGGAGAGTGTGCAAGTAGCATTGTGAAAGGATTGGTTTTGATTGGGGATATTAATTAATAGCTACCGTAGAATATGAGAAGTTGAAAAACTGGTACATTGTATTTAGAAAAACACATCCACAAATTGAAGGCGGTTCAACCCAATTTTCACTAGCTAAAGAAATGTAGAAATAGGAGGCATCAATAGGAAATGGAAAGTTGATCCTTTGAATATAGGAGCTATTCAATCTGAGTAGGAAAAGAGAGAAGTAGAAGAAGAGGAGAAACGAAAGCAATATTATTTTTTCAAGAAGCAAGAGGAAGAATGTTGGGTCCCTATAATACTAGTGATTACCCCATTACTATTATAGTTGTACCCCTTATTAATATTGTTGTGCCCCTATTGTCCCCATATTGTTATTACTGTGCCCCATAGAATCCCTCTATTGTTATTTTGTGGCTTTATATTATTATTGTTAGGTCGGCTGGTTATATTGTGACTCCTTAGACTCCTATATATAGAAAGGAGGTTTTGTCATTTGAATCATCCAAGAATTGTTCATTTGTGTAATGTAAAGGAGGTTGCCCCCTCGAAGAGGTTGAATTCTAAGGCATTCAACTATCTTTTCTATCTTTTTGTGCGCTGGTTTCATAACAAGGTGGTTGTGTAACTGAAGATCAAGCCATCTCCCGTGCCTAATATTTAGATTTGGTATATTCCCAATCTGGCATGTTATATGATCTCTTGCCCGATGCTTCGATACCATCTATGGATCCAGCATCTTCCAAACCTCTAGAAGTACCACCATTCGATGGTATTATTGGGTCAATGACTCAAACTTCCAGTAAAGCTTCTCCAAAGAAAAAATTTCTTTCAACTATTGTATCCAATCCTCCTTCGAATCCCTCTCCAAATCTTGGTAAAACCTTTGAGGTTAATGTCATTCATTCTATCGCAGAAGATAAAGCCTCAACAGGTTAAAATATGGGTAAAGGAAAAGAAAAATCTGATACCTAAAACAGGATCCTCCAAAATCATATGTTGATGATGCATCTAAACATAAGCCCAAATATCCTTGCCACATTTGTGAGGAAGATCACTATACCAAGGATTTTCCCCATTGTTCAGAAGTTAGTCGCTTGTTAAAAGGAATGCAAGGGACATTGGCTATACTAAAAGAACCTTTTCCATCACAACAGACCTAATTTGTAGAAAAATTGCAATATTCTACATCTTCATGTTCTTGGGTTTATATGAGTGGAATAGTACCTATTTATGTCACCACTCTGTCAAAAGACTATCTGACTCCTCCCAAACATACCATGGAGAAAGAAGTTACTCATACACATTCTACTTCTACTCCAACCAGTTCCAATCCTCTTCATATTGAGAGACCTAGTAATGAATTCTTTATCCGACCACCTCCCAAAAGTGTCCTTCGGAAATAATATTACAATTTGAATGCGTGAGCTGCCTAACATTACAATATTGTCGAATATTTAGCTCAATCATCTTCATTGTTGTCTACCTTGGAAGTTCTCCGAAGTTTTCCATCGCAGCAGAAAGAATTACTATCCTCTATAGGAGGAATTGACCCTACTAATTCAAGTTTGATTACTTTTGATCTGAAAAATCATGTTCCATGTCTTCCCCATCAACTTTCTTTCTTAATCCAAGTCATTATTAAAGGGAAGATGATTCATCGGACTATGATTGATAAGGGTGCTTCCATCTACATCATGTTTGTCTTATGTTGAAAATCTATAGGCTCTCTTCCTCTCAACCAGTCTCATAACACCTTAGAAGCCTTTGATGGCAGAGGATCTCGTCCTTACGGTATTCTCACCAGCTTGCCCATATCGTTGGAAGGGAAAACTATTGACTTAGAAGTATAAGTCATTGATGAAAATTTGAATTATAACCTTCTACTTGGAAGAAGTTGGATTCATGCTATGTTTTGCGTGGTTTATTCTTTGTTTCATGTGCTTCTTTTTCTTCATGAGGGGAAAATAGTCATCGTTGATCAGTTAGCATTTTTCTCTTCCAGTTATTCGAATGGCAACTGTTGGCCGGATAAATCGTTCTTGCAGGCAAGATCGATCTCCCTAGTATCGAATGATATCTAGCAACAAGCAGCACAAACAAATCTACTTTTCTCTAAACATGTGTCAATTCATAAATGAAAACTAAGAGGTGTAACAGACCCTACCTTGGTCCAACGCTTGTTTGTGGCAGCTTTGTTTCAACGGCTTCAAGCAATTCCCTTTTAATAACCTGCATACACAAACAAACACACATCAAAGAACACCTGCAAAGATATTATAATAAAACATGTTCATTATGAAGATCAAGGAGCTCATAAAATAAACCATTAGAGACAGTTCATTGAGAAAAACAAACTTTGATTGTATTAACTTTATGAATAAAATAACCTTACAACCTTTGCCTTGATGTTGCACAAGCTCTTTCCAGGGTCCAGCAGGAGTCTATTCTACTTTGACAAGCCTCACTCACTTCCCAAATAAATGAAAGGTATGTGATCTCTCCTCTCACAAGCTCAAAAAGGAAGTATAATTTCCAGCAGCATTTACCCTCAAGAATCTTCAGCTTTCAACCTCCCCTACAACCAGACCAATGCCTGAATTTATAGTGCAAATGGAGGAAGTTGCAGGTCCACCATTGAAGGGATAAGTTCCTCCTTCAATGGGATAAGCACCTCATATCATGGAGTTAGCTCCCTTAGTTATGGAATGGATGAACCAAGGTGGAGCAGACTTGCTAGCGTTATATTCCTTCTAGAAGTGTCCAGAAGTGACCCAAGGTGATTTTTAGAATGAACTCATGCCTTTTAACTTTTACAAGGGTTCGCACCCATCACTAACAACAGAGTGGTCAGATTCGCAGGAACATGACCATTGGGTGCGGCACTGAGGGCAAGCTAGAGAAAGTGTGGAACCAGGATTTGAGAATTTTTTAAGGTCTTTCTCCCATTTTCAAGTTGACTGAAAGCTGAGGCTGTAAGACTTGCAAAGGAGGTATGTATGAGTTTGATGGACTCACACAAACTGTAGAAAGTCATGGTGACAATTTTTTGTGTAACAGATTGCCCCCTAAAGTGCAAAGTCTGTAATACATGAGGATAATTTTTGATCATCTAAGAAGAGTGAAGGACTTTATCATTTCAAGGATCTTCCTGTGGATACCCCGTTAGGAACCTGTAAAAACATTCAACACAAAATATATATATGTGAAAATATCATTGCTGAGGTAGGCATTCCCATACTCAGATCAAGACTGACTAAGAACTATCTAAAATTGTTCTGATATAGGACTGGTTTTGTATTACATCACAAGTAGAAACATATGGACACAGTATGGGCGCAGCCATCTGTTTATGAATAGTCCACTATATAATGATAACAAAATCCCTCGCAGCCTGGATGGTGGAAACTAGATCCAGGGTCTTCATTTCTACTTCCCGAACTAGTACGATTCTATCCATGTGAATGAATGTGTCGAAGTCGAACATAGTAGAAACCACTTGATTACCAGTCAATGATGTAAACTATTAACAAGTGTGAGAGGAACCACCAGTAATGGCAATGGCCCTCAAAGTACTCAGTACAATCCATGAAATGTGAATGAATGAGTCGATGTCGAACACGTCACAGAATCCTTTGATCGAAGGTCAATGATGCAACCTATCGTCAAAGGCGAGAAACATGCCATTGAGGTACGCAGACTCCAAGGTACTGACGATTTCTAGATCATCTTTCTACATAATGAGTCGGAGTCGATAGAAAGTGATCCATCATAGGCAAGCCCATAACACGAAATCATTGATCAAGTCTGAAGAAAAATATTTGGCAAGAACTAAGTCAGGGATGGTCAATGATGGATAACAGATATTTTGTAGGTGAATGGTTTATTTGCACAAACCTCTTGAACACATAACGACACTGCAGAATGGCTTGGTGACAATTGACCCAAAGCTAATGCCCGGAAACCGGCTGAAGACTTTCAATGTGGCTTGATTAACTGTTAGGTAAAGGATTTCCCAACCCAGGTGAACAAAAGTGTCATGTTCAAGAGTGATGGAAAGTTTTTCAAACACAAAGTATAACAAACAGGTTCATTTTTCTCTCTTTTCCCCCACCATTTCTGGCAAGTACCTCTTTATTTTTGACAAGCTTGAGGAGGATAACATTTGCTTGGTTATAAGCTCATCCTTCAGATGAGTCCAACTTAGTTTAGATTCGAACCCTAAGAAGGAGTGGTTTTTTCCTATTTGTAATTGAACAGGTCCTTTACTGTTAAATTTTAACGAGTCCAGTATAGGAGAAACTTGGCGTTTTTAAATTTTAGGGAATCTGAAGAAAAACTTTAGAAACTCCATGGTTGTCCTTTTTCGTAAATTTGTGTCTCCCAAGCCCAAAAAAAGTATAAAATAATACTTGAGAGAACCAGTTGACCATTACGATCAAGGAGTACTTTTCATAATTAGTGCCTTCAATCTGAAAAAGTAAAAAAGTGATCGAAAACACGTCGTTTTATTACCAATATCAAACTCAAAACGACAAAAGTCTGGTAATCTTTTCATGTTTATACGGTCAGAAAAGAGTTGTAAGTGGACCGTCTTTTTAGTTCCATTTTAACGAGTCTAAAAAGAAAGTCAGCAATATTTTCATATTTTACGAGTCAGAAAAGAGCTTAAAGAGGACTCCTATGTGTTTTTGTTGAAAATGACCAATTCTCCCTGAATACCCAATATTCTGCACAAAAACTGCAAACATTACTCATATATGTGTTAAAAATAATAAAAATGTACCAAAAGTGACCTTTTTCAAAGTAAAAAATAAATAAATTAAATTTATTTATTCAAAAAATCTTATAAAAAGATCTTTTACAAGTTCATTTTCACCGTTTGGCTTTGGAGTAAAAAGTAAGAGTTTTTGGTAAGAAAACTTCCTGTGGAGATTGCGGAAAATCCAACCTGGAATTGAGAACCGTCTTCTCTAGGTAATCCACATCATCCCTGACTTGCATTTCATCCGTTTAAAATTTTGTTTTAGGCTTTAAAAGTTGATTTTTAGAAGAAAGTTTGGGCAAAAAATCGCCCGCGGCAGTTGCGCAGGTGCGCCATGTGGCCCCTGCGCACCCCGATTTTTCCGTGTAGAGGGAAAAGTCGGGGTGCCGCACCTGTCCTTAAGGAGAAGTGCGCAACTACGTATTGTCTCTAAAAGGATGGGTGCAAACCCCGCGGAACGCGGATTTAAAACCCTAAATTCTTCATTTTTGCCCCATAGATTTCAAATTAAAATGTTCTAAACCACCTATTTTGCAATGTAGGTACACAAGATGCTTGTTTGGCGGGAAAGAGAGCACAAGGATGTGGATCAAGCCGCATTACTCCATCCACCTTCATTACAAGCATTGAGAGCATGCAGGCTATTTAAATTTTGGACCATATCTGGCATGAGGGCACAAGTAGACTTTCTACAATGAATGGTAGACAAGAGGAGCACGCAGGACCAATGCTTCATTATTGGTGGCAACCAGCTCGAAATCCAGCCAGAAGACATATACTTCTTGACTAGCTTACTTAAGAGAGGCGAGGAATTATCTCTGTTCGGATCTAGGCCAGGTGGCCAATCTGTCGCTAGTCTCCGACTAGTTTTCTAATAACCAAACTGCGGACAAATGGATAGATGTTAAAACCATCTCCCATCCTGAACTAAAAGTGATCGCCTTTACTATCACCAGAATCTATGGGAGCGCAGCATTGCATCTAGCTACCGGTTCCCAGATGCGCATGGCAGTAGACTGCTTCCAAGGCACCATCTTCAATTGGTGCGATGCTGTATTGGCCAATGTGAAGGGCCAATTGACTAGGGAAAAGAATGGACAACTGAAGAACTTTGGATATGGTTATTTAGTTGTGATATTTTCCCTAGAGAGGGTACCTATGCTGGTTCCACAGCAACTTACTGTTGAGGCTGGACTTCCCCGAGATCCTAGGGTTATGCGTTGGGTTGCAGTCATGGCCCACCATCTTGAGGAGGGCACTGAGGTTGTTCAATTCACACCCGAGTATTTTCGTTGGTTAGAGAACCAACTCTTTGTGATTCAAGATTTTCCATACGCTGGGATGGATTATCGTGGTGATCCCGACATGGCTCTTCCACCAGGAGAGCAATGGGATGATAGAGGTAAAAATTGATTTCAACATTTAAATTATATATATTTTTTGTTTTTTAAATCGTCCCAAAAGTAATAGTAAAAAATTTTTTAAATGCAGATGTGGGTCCATGGCGACCAGCCGCTCTCCAGCCTTATGATCGAAGACAGCCAGCTGCCGCAGCACCAGCCCCACAGGACCAATCAACAAAGAGCTTAGCCGAATTGGAGGGTCATCTAGAGCGCTTGACAGCAGATATTCTGGAGACCAACATAGATGACATTCCTCTTAGACTTTAGCGCTATGTGATTGGGGTCCCAGGACCTTTTAGGAGGTTCCTTTGTAGGATGGCCCGAGCAGTGGTGTCTTATCATGATCATCACCAATGATAGGATGATTGCCTTGTAGACTCATTTTTGGACTTTTGTGTTATCATTTTTGCCGATCATAAGGTCTTTTTCAACCTATGATCGAAGACGATGTATATTTTGACACACTCCTATGCTATACTATATTACTATTATTGGTTATCTTGCAAAACATGTTATGGGATGTTTTTAAATTTACTGTTTTATTTAATGCAAATGTCTATTTAACATTCAAGAAGCAACTATATCTGCTAATGTATTTAAATATCTTGGAATGTGCTAATATTCGATGTAGTCAAATTCTCGTTCCAAGAGACGGACTCTCAAAAATAATCGTAATAACACTAGATTTATAATGGCATAAACTCTATTAAGTTGTAATACAGCGAGTTCCGAATCTAATCTAACAATCAAACTCCGAATTCCAAATGAAATGGATTCAGATAATAATTCAATCATTGCACTGTATTCTGCAATGTTGTTCGTTGTTTGACTGAGGCTTACCCCATGCATAGATACTAACTCGTCAGAGGGCGAATAGATAACCCAAGCTGTGGAAGAGATGTTCCGTGTACTAGGACAAGCGCCATCAGCAAAACCGATGTATGTTTGGAGAGGCGTCGACATCTGCAATATCAAGAGTAAAATCAAGATAAGCAGGAATAATGATGAAAAACACTCTCTGAAGTAAAGCACGCATTCCTAATCTAAAAACACACCAAACTTAGAAAGAAACTAGTCTAAAAAATATCCACACTAATCTTTTAAGCATAATATCGCTTTAGATAAAGCCCATTCCTAGGTTTAACTAAACAGACACCGTCAAAATCTTCTAATTCATAGGCCCCTTTGCCAGCTTTCGCTTGACAATATACGGACCATGCCACATGGGTACAAATTTGCCAGCCCCTAGCTTATCGTTTGCTTGATCGTAAAGTAAGACTAGGTCTCCTTCCGAAAAATTGCAGGGTGTAACATTCCGATCAAAATGAGCTTTAATTCTTTTGGCATGAGTTTCGATAGCTAATGCAACATTACGTCGATTCTCATCTAATTGAGCTAAGTATAATAAACGTTTTTCCTCTTCAGAAGTGGCTGGTAATAATTGTACGGCAATTTGTAATGACGGGATTTTGCATTCAATGGGTAATAGTGCCTCTAAACCGTAAACCAGTTGAAATGGAGTAAAACCTGTTGATGTTTTGACTGAGGTTCGGTATGCCCAAAGCGCTCAAATAACATGTTATGCCAATTCGACCTATGAATCCCAATGATTCGTCGGATCATGGTGACTAGAACTTTGTTGATTGCTTCAACCAGACCATTTTCCTGTGGGTAATATGGAGTGGAACTATCGTGACGCAGGCCAAGCTGATCGGTTAGTTCAGTCATCATGATTTTTCGAAAATGACTCCCATGGTCAGTGATAATCACTTGAGGAACACCAAACCTAGCAATTATATGATTGAAAATGAAAATCGCAGCAGTTTTGCCATCTGCTGAAAATGTAGGCCTCGCCTCGGCCCACTTGGTAAAATAATCTACCGCAAGGATGATATGCGCATGCCCCTCGGCCGAGTGAGGGTTACATGTAATAAAATCGATACCCCATTTTGCGAATGGACTGACAGCAAATTATAGGGTGGAGAGGAGCAGAGGGAGCACGCATCTTACGATAAAAAAATTGGCAATTGTGGCATTTATGGACTGCAGTGATATAATCTTTGAATAAGGACAGCCAGAAATAGACAGCACGTAAAATATTTTTGGTTGTGGCATACCCAGACATATGACCACCACACGCTCCATAGTGACAGCCATTAAGAACCTTTTCAGCCTCGTCATGAGTAAGACAGTGGTGGAAAACAAAATCCACCCCACGATGATAAAGAGTATCTCCAATAATAGTGTAAGGTTGGGATTGGAAGCGTATTTTCCGGTGTTGAGATCGTGAGATATCAGGCCGAAAATATTGGGTCTGGAGATAGACAATGATATCTCCATACCAAGGATCAACAGTGCTGATAAGGAACAAGGATTCATCCGCAATGGGTTCTTCCGCCACATGTTCGGTATCAGCACGAGGGAAGTCACACATCAATTCTGCAAAAACCAAAGACTTCTTTCACTTGGCCTTTTCAAATTCCAAGTCAAATTCCCGCAAGATGACAATCCATTTGGAATACTTGCCCCCTAGAAATTGTTTAGTCAAAATTTATTGCATAGGGTTACAGTCAGAAATGACCGTGGTTTTGCGTAACAAAATGTAATGACGAAATCGTTGAACAGCTTGTACTGCTGCTAAGGCCAGTTTCTCCACATGTGAATATTTTAACTCAATTGGAGTTAGAGTCCGACTAAGATAATAGATCACATGTTCACTCTCGAATTCATCCTGTTGAACTAAAACCATCCCAATGGTGGAATGGGAAGTGACGAGGTACAAGAAGTAATCCTGGTTGTAGTTGGGAGGATGCAATAACGGTACATGGGTCAATGCGTGTTTAAGTGTATTGAAAAATTTTTCAGCTATCTCATCCCAAAATAATCGAGTTTTCTGTTTCAACAACCGAGTGAAACCTTTTGTAATCTCAGCGTAGTTAGGAATGAAACGACGTAAAAAGTTTGCTTTCCCTTGCAAAATCTGGAGTAGGCGAAGAGTCGAAGGAGGTGGTAATTTTACGATGGCTTCAACCTTTGAAGGATCGACACGAATGTCGGCTTTGGATAAAAAAAATCCCAGTAAACGACCTGTTTCTATACAGAAAACACACTTATCCGGATTCAGCCTAATCCGATAATACCTACATCTCATAAAAATTGCTCGTAAATGAGTGAGATGGTCGGCTCTATGTAAAGAATGGGCAGGTAAATCATCGAGATAAGGTTGCACAATGTGCTTGATGTCATGAAATGCATAAGACATAGCCCTTTGAAAAGTTGCTCTGGCATTCTTCAATCCAAAAGGTAACTTGCAGTAAGCAAATGTCCCCCATGGACAGATGAATGTCGTTTTTGGTTGACCGGTAGGTAGAATGTTAATTTGATTGTAACCAGAAAAGCCATCCATAAAGGAGAAAATTTCACTATCGGCACAATCATAGATAATTTGATTGATATAGGGTGTTGGATAATTGTCCTTGGGACAAGCACGATTGATATCCCTATAGTCAATACATATTCTTATTGTCCCTTGTTTTTTAGTAACCGGAACAATATTCGATACCCAATCCGTTAAAGGAATTGGATAAATGAAACCTTCTTTAAGTAATTTCTCAACTTCTGTTTTGATGGCAGCAGCTTTTCATGGGTGTATCTAACGCAAACGTTGCCGGACAGGTTTAGCATCCGAGTAAGTTTTTATCTCATGAACAACAATTGAAGGATCAATTCCTGGCATTTCTTCATAGGACTAGGAAAACACGTCACGGAATTCTTGAAATAGAGCTTTATATGTTTTGACTTCAATGTCCATACAAGAAGCACCTATGTGAATGTTTTCAACAATCCCAGGTTTGACTGAAATGTCGATAGGAACCGTTCGAGAAATATTTGCTAAATTTTGTTCAGAATCAGGATGTTTCAATGGATTCTGTGGTTCTTTGACATATTTAGCAGTAAAAATAGATGAAAAATCATTCTCAAAATGATCAATCTCAGGTAAAAACGAAGATTGATGATGAAGATCTTCCCATGGTAATGCATCAACAGACAAAAGTTCCTGAATTTGCTCATCGGTGTGAACAGTTTCAGAAAAGGTTGTTGAATCTGAGGTTGAGATTGAAAGTGATTCTCCATGGGTCACATTCACTAGATCAATATGGGTTGAACTTGAGTTGGAAAATGACTGTACAGCCTGATAAGCAACTTCAAAGGGACTCAAAGGCATGGCATCACCAAAAGAGTCCACCTCGGAATCGAATGGAACGATCCAAGGATCATCAAGAACAATGGATTCTGACGAAATCATATGAATAGCCGCGAAAGGAGACGGTACGTTGGGAGGAGGAAATGAAAAAGTTTCGAGTAAACCAGAATCTTTAACTAATCCTACCTCAACATCCTTATAAGGGATAGCGGTTTTACCAACATGTTGAATACTCTCAGCACAGGATGGGTCGGACGAGAAGTAAGTTAACTGATCTATTGTAACGATCTTTCCATTATGTGGAAACTTAATAAGCCGAAAGACCGATGAAACAACACCAATCATGGCGTAAGACCAGCTACGACCCAAAAGAAGGTTGTAATCTAGAGGGGCATCAACCACCTCCACATCTAGATTAACAGATTTTCCTTCAACCCCTATAGGTAAGTCCTGCAAAATGCCCTAAGGATGAAACCCTCAGCCATCAAAGGCCTTCAAAATCGTCGGGGATTGATTAAGTGTAGGAGAACCAAGGGTTTTCCAACACTGTATCGACATAATACACGTCGAAGCTCCCTCATCAATCATAGTCCTAAAGCAAGGTCTGTTTTTGACTAACACTAGGATCTGGAAAGCCATTTGATGAGGTAAAAGAGGTGTACTATTTTCTAAATCGAAGACTATGAGATTGGAGTCTTGAAGGTCAACAGCTCCTATAGCCGACAATAGCAATTTACGCTACGCTGGAAAAGATTGTAGCACCTCCAAAGCCAACATTGCTGAAGGGGAAACAGCTAAATCTTCAACAATGTTATAGTTTTGAGCAGCTCTCGCATGTGGATTGAAAGTTGACTTTCGAAGTATACCCTTAGCAGGCGGCTTGATTACTAAGTCTAGATTAGGTTTCTCGATCTATAGTGGATCAGAACCAGACGGAGCTGAGGTTGATGGATTGGAATTAGAAGATTCCGCTTCCTTACCACCAATAGGACTCTTACTTCCATAATCTTGCGATTGTGTCGCAATCCTTACATGTGACATCATCATTATGGGCTCTTCCGAGGCACTAGAGGAAGAACCTATCATCTTATTGTCTTGACTCGGAAAAGGATCCTTCAAAACAGCAGGTGTTTGAGAACCTTTGATGATTTTTGCAACCTCAGCACGATGTGGACAATCTCTTGTAAAATGCTCCTCATCAGAGATGAGACAAGGATAGCGAGGTTTACGTTTCTCTTCAGTAGATTCAGGTTTATCGGATTTCTCCTTCGAGTTTTGCTTATTCTTCTTCTTGCCTTTCTTCTTACCGCCAGATTTTGATTTGGCCGTAGATGATTCTACGACATGGACATCGGCAGAAATTTCAGTTGAAGACTCTCCCTTTGGGGAATCTGTTAAATTTATAATAGGAGAAGAATTCTTGGAGGATTTCTTCTTACTCTTGGTATTAACAGTGCCAATCATACCATCAGCGGCATGAGACCCTGAGGGAGGTGTAGCTATTTGATTTTGTTTTGGAAGGTCGGGGATTTTCTCATGTAAAGTACCTGATTGCGTATAAACTAAGTCAAGGTACTAAGCTTGAGAAATTACTTGCTCTTCAGTAACTACTCCTGCCTTGGCTACATCTTCAGTTATTTTAGGTAATAATGATTTTACAAACCATTCTGCCCAAATTTGTGTCCAGGATAAAAAATTTCACTAAATGACGTCGACGTCGCCATTCATGAATATGGTCTGAAATATATGTGGACGTCGACTGTTTTAATGAAGTTAATAATTCTGTTCCATTGTCATATCGGACTGGTAGCTGAAAATGAGTAAGGAAGGAAGTGGCTAACTGACTAAAATTGCAAAAAGAGCCTCATGGCAACTCAATGTACCACTTGGCTGCAAGGCCAATCAAAGTGTGTTGAAAAAGACAAAGACGAATTTAATCATCTATAATGGAATTCGATGCACACCAGAGATGGTAAGTCATCACATGATTAGATGGATCTTCTCTTGACTTCCCCTTAAACTTTGGTATATCACTGGGAAACTTATTCGGCATTGGCACCCAAAACGAAGATAATTAATGGGATCGTTTGTAAGGCGCAACAAGTCAGGTAAATCCAAAGTTGCTATAAATGGTAACTGGCAGTTCAGATCCCGCAAAATTGGGGTCATAAGACCAGCCCCACGAGGAGGATATCCAGGATAACTTGGTAGCAGATTTGCATTTTGGATTGTTGTGTAGGTAAATCCCCTCTGCGGACAAAGGCGATCCCAATAGCCTAACTGATGTCTAGCAACAATCAAACAATGCTAACACGCAGGTTCCTAATTGCAAAATAAAGGCCAAGATGAGAGCCTTCCTCGAATCCAACGCTTATATTTGTAGAAGGGTCTTCGCTTCCGTTCTTTCGCTTTAGCTGGTCACAATCCCCACGATCTCCGTGAACAGACACCTGCACATGCAAAGAACAAGACAAATACAAGCATAAAATCTAGGAAATGCAACTATGTATCAGTCAGAAAGGATGCAACTCAAACATCATAATAAAGACACATGAGTGGAACCATAATGATAGTCGTCTATTATTATTGATAAAACAAAAGAGAATACAACCAAGTTCTAACGTCAAATCCTCCTTTGGTTGGGTCCAGCCAGCAAGTCCCTCAAGCATTCACCCTTGAAGGTCGATATCCCAAGACAAAACTCTCTCTCACACAAGTTTACGCAATATGGAAACACTTCACAACCTTCCTTTAGCACTCTAGCAATCCCACACTTATCACACCAGCTGCCTATCAAGCTCACACTATTAGCAATGCTCTAAACACAATCAATTCCAAAACTCGTAGCTCATGGCAATGGTGGAGGCTTAAATAGGAGAAGGAGTCTCCATGAATGGTGGGAGGATGAGCTTATCTCCAAGGAAGGTGGCTCAAATGACGAAACAGACATGCTAGAGAAGGGAGGGCGACATTTACAAGGCCAACAACCAAGTCTGGAGTCATCTGGAAGGCGGGATGTTAGAACAAACTCACCCAAACTGGATCATCGCGGGTACATAACTGCACTGGAGCACTGACATCGCTGTTGAATAACAAAGAAATTCATATCAGCGCGATCATATATAAGGAACAGACGCGCTGTCACATGAAATCCGACCAGCGCGGGAATCATGTGTGCTTCCGCGCTAGCAGCGCATTGGGTCTGTTTCAGAGCGCTCATCAGCGCGTTTATTTTTACAACAGTCGCGATGATAGAAGAACTTTGGCAAAGTGAGTCATTTGGCAACATTAGATAGCATGAGCATGATTAATTGGGTCCCATGACACAGCAGGAGGACTGACAGGGAGACAGTGACAAATTACTGTGTAACAGATGCCTGCTAAAGCATGAAGCCCGAGAGAGTGGGAGAAGTGAAATGCTTTACGAAACTGGCTGAACTGGAACGCCACCAAGAAGAACCTGCACGTAGTACAACTGATATTTCAAATACATGATGTACATGGTATGGACGCAGCCATCCATAACAGAGTACATAAAAATCAGGATCCCAGGTATGGACGCAGCCATCCGATGGGGATCAATAAATAGACTCAGGCATGGTCGTAGCCATCCAGTGAATGAGTCATGTAGTGATTATAATAATCCACAAAATGCAGCCCGGATCTCAATATACAAAATCTGGGGTCTTGCGCTCCAACTCGACCCGAACAAAGTACAAGTTTAAGCATGCGAATATAGGAGTCGAAGTCGAGCATGCGAGAACATCGTCTGATTACCAACCAATGACGAAAATTGTTAACAGACACGAGAGGTACCACCAATAATGACAATGGTCCTCAAGGTACTATAGGTACAATCCACGGCGTGCAAATCAGTGAGCCGGTGTCGAACACCCGTAGAATCATCCGATCAGAAGCCAATGATGAAAACCTCGCGTCGAACACGAAGAACCTGCCATTGAGGCATGCATGCTCTAAGGCACCTCAAGGGAGTCTCTACGTCAACTTCCTAGATAATGAGCTGAAGTCGACAGGAAGCAACCTTGATCGAAGGTGGGCCATAATGTTTCCCACATCATCGACACGAGACAGAGAAGGATAAAATGTTTTGTGTGAGATATCAGAGGGAGGTTGATTATTCTGCAGAGGTCAACTTCTCTTGAACATATCGGCGGCATGACAGTGGACTTGGCAGTATTTGATGTCAAATGATCAGGGGTCATGGTGACAAGGCGATGAGCAGATGAATGGTCAAACAGGATAACCCAAACCCACGGAGGCTAGTGTGAAACAAGATGAGATGTCCCCACCCAGACATGAATGCAGAAGTGCCATGTTCAAAAGCGACATACCGCCGACACGAGGATGATTACGGTTCCTTTATTCCCCCACCATTTCTGGCGAGTACCCCGGTTATTTTTGGATGGCAAGCTTGACGGGGATAGCATATGCTTGAGAGACATCATCACGATGGAACCCGATGTCATTAAAGTTTTAACGAGTCTGACAAAGGAAAAAATCGACGTCATTTCATATTTAGAGAGTTTGAAAAGACAGCGAAAAGGAAACTCCAGGAGTGTCCTTTTTCGTAAAGTTGTGTCTCTCGAGCCCGAAAAAGTATAAAACTATGCTCGAAAGAACCGCCCGATCATTACGACCGAGGATTACTTTTGTAAGTAGTGACTTTGACCCGAAAAAAGTAAAAAAGCGGTCAGAAGAACGTCGTTTTGTAGCCGATAACGAGTTCGAAACGACAAAGACCCAGCAATCTTTTTAAGTTTAAACGGTCGAAAAAGAGCTTTAAAGCGACCGCCTCTCACTTCTTTTAACAAGTCGACAGGGAGACTCGGCTATCTTTTCTTATTTCACGTCGAAAAAGAGCTTAAAGCCGACGTTTTGGAACCAAGTGCGTACATAAACGTCGCAATTCCACCAGTATGAGTATCTGCACAAGGAACACCGCACGCGTAAACCTATTCGAAATAATGTGGACAACATACATAAAAACATAGTAAAACTATATTGGAACTAGGCATATGGTAAAAACCATCATAAAAACCCATATGGATGAAAAATAATATTTAATTTTCAAAATTTACCATAAATAGGAGGGTAAACCAAAAATTTTTACCATTGTTACCATTTGGAGCTTTGGAGAACGACTTGGAGCCGTGAGGTTGACGAGCCAAATTCCACCCGGTACGTGCATCGAAGATCCTGCAGTCTGTACCAGGTAGGTTCATCTTCCCTTACGCTCCATTTTGAAGTCTTTTTACTGCATTTTAACAGTTGGAAGTGGTGGTTTGGGCGGATTTTTTGAAGCTCATTCTGCTCTCGGTCAGCGCGGATTTCCCCATCGGGTCCGCGCTGATTGAAAAAATTTCCACAGGCCACCCCCGGATCAGCGCGGAAGAGTGATGTACTTCTGCGCTAACCCAGTAAAAAATATCAAATGGCACCATTATCAGCGTGACTGTTTTAAAAACATTCGCACTGACGCCGCGCAACAAGTTTTTTGATAAATGAACGTATGAAACTTTATGAATAGGGCCCTAATGAAATTTTTTGACCATGTAGGATATAATGGCGTTCGTTTGGTAGGAACGCGCTTATGATAACGAGGATATAGCGGCTTTTGCCGATGCTGGGTGCCGAAATACAATGCGGGCGTGCGGGTTGCTTAAATTCTTCCTAACTCCACGTTTGCGAGCACAACCTGACCTTCTTGAGTTCTTGATCAGAGCCTGGAATCCCACTGATGGGAAATTTGTGATTCGAGGCCGAGACATCGAGTTTGATCACACAGATATATATTTTTTGACCAGGTTATCACGTCGAGGTGAGATGCCTATTCTGGAGGGGCAGCGACCCGGTGGTGATACTCTAGATATGCTGATGGCCCAAGTGTGCCCACGGGCACGCAAGACACGGAGTGGGAAGGTAGCAATCCCTACGGTGGAGGACATCGTTCTTCGAACTATACTCTTCATGGTGACTCGGGCAGCGGGCTCCTTGGCCAATCACGAGGCCTCGAAGGCCCATCTCCGATTGGCTCTCGAATGCTTTAATCCTACCATATTCAACTGGGCAGCAGCAGTAAAAACAAGTATGAAGAGACAACTAACAAACTGTCGTCGAGGTGAGTCGAAACAGTTCGGCTACGGGTCGATCTTACTCCCGCTCATGCTGGAGCGGGTACTGGCATTGCAGCTGCAGGATATGGTCGTGGACCCACCTAGAGGTCCTCGAGAGACGAGGGCCACACGATGGGGCCAAGTCATGCCACGAGGAGGTGGCAGTCGTCCAGTGGCATGGGGAGTATACTTCCGAGAGTGGTTGGAGAGGCAGACTATTTTTGTGGAGGACTGGCCATATGCCGGTATAGACTTCCGTGGAGACCCAGACATGCCACTACCCGCTGGAGAGCAGTGGGATGACGGTGGTAAGACACTTGATCACATTTTTTTATTTTTTATTTTTATGATGTTTTTGATTTTTTCATGTATATGTCCTAATGACAAACGCTATGGTATGCAGATGTGGGACCGGCGAGACCCCTTGGCTTGGCCCCGGAGGCGCGGAGGGATGCACAGGGAATTGGAGCTCTAGCCGTGGCTCCTCCGGGAGATGATACGATGGAGACTGTGATACGAAACCTTAAGGGCTTGCTGATAGGGATCCCAGATTACCAAGGGATAGAGGAGGTCCCCATAGCGTCTCAGATCCATACAGTGGGGGTAGAACCTAGGATGCACCGCCTTTTGAGGCGGGTGGCACGAGCGGCTGTGACTTATAGGGAGCACAACCCACCACAGTAGATATCTAGGTTTTTATTCCCTACTGGTGATTTTTGAGAGACATGTGTCTCAGATGTACAGAGAACACAGGCCCTATCTAGACATGTACACTTATATTTTAGTGCCTCGATGCGCCACACGATATATATATATACACATATGTTTTATTGTACTTTATGCTTCTTGTATTATGTTGATTCACATATTATGCAAATGCCTGTCCAATACATAATTAGCTAATGCATCGGTTAACGTATTAAGTCACCTCGGAATATGTTGATAAGTACTAAAATCAAAATCCCTTTCTAATAACTTAACACGTAAATACAACCTTAAAATCTGATGATCTCTGACGGAATAACGCTCGCTGAGTTGGTGGACTACAAGTTGAGAATCCAAGTTTACAACCAATGTGCGAATGTCGAGGTTAATCGCCTCAGCTAATAATTCAATCACAGCACTATATTCAGCAAAATTGTTCGTCGTACAACCCAGACAAACCCCTTGAATATCTACTAACTCACCATGAGGATCGTAGATCACCCATGCTGCAGATAACAAGTTGCGAGTACTGCGGGAAGCACCATCAGCGAAACCGTAAGGTGATCCAGACATTTGTTCAAGAAGCAAAAGACACAATAAGCGGCAATCATGCCGACATACCAAAATAAAATCTAAAACAAACATGCACACACAACACACTGCTAAAAGTATACGTATGTACAAAAAGAGAGAGTTCCTAGACTCATGCATAATATATGGTTCAAGTCAATCCCATTTCGGGACTTGCCCTATTGCACTGTTGCGTAACCGGCCTAGATAATGTAGGCATCATCTCGGCCTGTTTTATAAAATGATCAACAGCACTGATGATCTGCCCATGCCCCCCGGCCGAGCGAGGGTGACAAGCTAGAGGATCAATGCCCCCTTGTGCAGAGGGACCGAGGGTCGCAACAGTGTGCAATGAGGGATCAGAACGAGTAGAAACCAAACCGAGCGAAGCAAGGTTCGGAGGTGGGAGTGAAAAAACACCCATGAGGGTAGGGTCTTTGAAGAGCCCAGCTCCCACACTCTCATAAGGGATGGAGGTATGTTCCACGAAAGGCACATTTCCTTCAGAAGAAGAAGCGAAGAAGGAGAGCTGGTCTACCGTGACAATTTTCCCTTGGTGAGGGAAACAGATGACACGGAAGAGGGATGAAGCCACGGCATGCATGGCATACGTCCAACTCCGGCACAGAAGGAGTTTGTAAGTAAGGTTCGCATCAACGACCTCAACTTCTACGTCAACGGTTTTCCCTTCTAAAGTGATCGGCAATCGTTGAAGAATACCATAGGGACAAGATTCTCTCCCATCGAAAGCTTCTAGTGTCGTAGGAGACTGGCTCAGAGTCGTAGACCCGATCGCTTTCCAACAAGCAATGGACATGATGCAAGTTGATGCGCCCTCATCAATAACTGTACGATGGATCGTTTTTGAATTGATGATGACTTGTATAAGAAAAGCGATCTGATGAGGCAGCCTTGGGACATGGCTCTCGAGATCAAAGGTAATCAGAGCCGAATCTGCCAGGTCGATGCCACCGATGGCCGATAGTAGGGACTTCCTCTGAGGGGGGCAGCTCTGGAGAACTTCCAAGGTGGACATAGCCGACGGAGCCTGCGCTAAGTCCTCAACTATGTTGTAGTGCTGAGCAGCATGAGCATTTGGGTTGTAAGATGATCTCCTGAGTACTCCTTTGGGAGGGGGTCGGATGGTCGTCTCAGTACTTGGTCTCTCGATATGGAGCGGACCAAAGTTGGACGAAGGAGCGCTTGAGGGAACCTCGGGCTCCTTCCCGGTGGACGACAGATACTCCTTTGTTCGAGTCGTTACATGAATGGGAATGGATCCAGCCATGAAGACTTGGGAACCAAATGGAGAAGAAGATGGATCAGCCACCATTTGAGTCTGTTGAGAGGGGAAAGGTTCTTTAAGAACTGCAGGAATCCTAGGAGCGCCTTTCAACAAACGACTAACCTCGGACCGCCTTGGGCAGTCTTTAGTATAGTGATCCTACTCACAGATGAGACAAGGATATTTGGGTTTGCGCTTAGCTCCTTCCTCGGATGGAGGTTTGGAGGAATCCTGTTTAGGTTGTTCAGACTTATTCTTTGCTTTCCCCTTTTTCTTTCCTTTCGAGGCCTTACTCGTCGTGGTGGACTGGACGACGTTAACCTCGGAAGTACTTCCAGAATTTGAACCACCCTGAGAAGTGTTTTCGTTAGAAGCATCCAACTTTTTCTTCCCAGGGTTCAAGGATGATTTTTTGGAGGACGGATTCACAGAGCCAATAAATCCATCAACAGATGGCTTTGGTGGAGCCTTGGATGTATCGGGTCTCGAGACATCAGGAAAATACTCATACAAAGTACCTGACTGAGAGTAAACTAAGTCAAGGTATTGAGCACGCGCGATCGCTTGCTCTTCAGTCACACAGGCTCCCATAGCAATGTCCCGTGCAATCTTAGGGACAAAGGAAGTTGTGAACCAATCGGTGAGGAGTTGATCAGGAATATAAAACTTGATCAACCGGCGTCGCCTTCTCCATTCATGTATGTGATCAGAGATGTGCGTAGCCGTATCCTGCTTGAGAGACGTAAGGAGATGGGTCCCTGTCTCGTACCGAATGGGTAACTGAAAATGAGTGAGGAATGCCATAGCCAATGAATTGAAATCTTGAAAAGACGCACAGGTCAATTCAATGTACCATTTAGCAGCAAAACCGGTGAGAGTCCTTTGGAACATGCGAAGTCGAATCGAATCGTCAAGCCATGAATTAGACGAACATCATAGGTGATAAGTCATTACATGGGCTTGAGGATCTTCTTCAGCTTTGCCGTCGAATTTGGGACAGTCACCGGGTATCTTAGTTGGAACTGGTGGCCATTGTGGATTATGCAAAATAGGATCATTTGTTAACTTCGACACATCGGGCAGTTCCAACGTCGCTAGAAATGGTAGCTGCGGGTTGAAGGACATCTGCGGATATGAGGTAGGGCTAGAATTCCATCCAGTTGCTGGTTGCCCCCATTGACCTTGTCCGGACGGACCAGGTCCAAAAGGACCTTGTCCATAGGAACTTTGTCCATAAGGGTTATATCCGTAACCGGATGGTTGATACTGGTTCTGCCCCCTAGCGCCCCATTGGTTACCATGCTGTCCTGCAGGAGCAACATTGGGTTGATGATAATTTTGATAAGGGGTAACCTGCGGCTGTTTGTAATTTTGATACGGGGTGAATTGATTTGGCCCCTGGGGTTGCTGGTATACATATGGTTGTTGGGCTCCATATTGAGCCTGGGAACCAGGCGGCATCTGATAAGAAGGTTGGGATTGATACCCACCTTGTGGCTGGAGACCAGTTTGATTCTGGGGTTGGTAACTGGGTTGAGCTTGAGAAGCAGGAACCATCTGCATGCCCGGTTGAGCTACCCCAGAGAGATATCCTTGCGAAGACTGAGGTTGGGCCATCTGGCCGAAAGGTTGTCCTGGTTGGATCTAAGACGGACCTACTTGCCCAGAAGGTTGAACTTGTTGGGGGTTTGGTTGTCCTTGCGCAACCGAAGGTTGTCCTTCTAGACCAGATGGTTGACTAGGCTGAGTAGTGGGTTGGCCTTGCTGCGCATAAGGCTGGCCACCTTGCCCAAAAGGGTAACCTTGCTGGTTTCCGGGTTGTCCTTGCGGTGTGTAAGGTTGTCCCGGGTTTCCAGAAGGTTGCCCAGAAAGGTAACCTTGCTGGTTTCTGGGTTGTCCTTGCTGCGCGTAAGGTTGTCCCGGGTTTCCAGAAGGTTGCCCAAGATATGTATAAGACGGACCAACAGAGGCCGAAGGTTGTCCCTGGTAGGGTTGTCCTTGTGAGCCTCCAGGTTGCCCTGGATAGGTTTGGCCATAATACTGCTGCCCGTAATTAGGCTGCATGTTCGGCTGACCTTGGTATGATGGTCCCTGAGATGGCTTCCCTTGACCCGGACGAAATTGGCCACCACCGTAGCCAGTGGTACCCCAAGCCACATTCAACGGAATGGTACCTTCTACAGCGGGTTGGGCTGGCAAGGAGGTATACAAATAATGATTGACAGGATCATAATAAGGGCCTTGCCCGCCTGGATTTTGGACAGCATGTTTTGGACAGCATGCAAGTGTTGAGAATATGCCCCCCCTGCTGAAATGGCATCAGAAGAAGGTGGGGCACTGCTTGCAGGATGGACAACTCTAGCAGCATGTGTCGATTGACCACTACGTACCGGGCCTCGGGATGGGCCGGCAACAGTGGTTATGATGGAAGATGTCGTAACGGCACTAGCCACTGGAGTCGATGATGCGACACAAACGGTCGGATTGGTTGGAACTGATGTGACGGCGATATGGTGAACCTGGGAAACAAAAGGTCCCGTAGTGGGAACAATGTTATTATCCCACATAGAAGAGGAACTCGCAGAGCCCATAGCATCCCTTAGAGATCTATAGCGCGCCGACACTGTGATACCGAGAGGTGTAACAGTGTAGGGCGTAGAGATAACCAGGGATGTTGTCGGGATGGGAGTCTCAATACTCGACATAACGGGTGTTCCACTCGATACAAGAGATGTGTCTTCCATGTCGGAAGAAGCCATCGGGGATGAAACACCAACAGGAGTAGAGGGAAATCCTCTCAGAAGGCTCCCAACAGGGTTCAAACAAGTCGTAAAGCTCGTCCTCTGGAGCACGAGAGTTCAACGGTTGGACACTTGGAATAACAGGGAAAGTGTCACCACAAACTGGTGTCTCAGGAGCAGCAAAATGAGACCCTTGGTCACTCGGGACGGGAGACGGGATCGATGGATCCGCTAGGATGATCGAATCAAACAAAAATCCCAGACCAGCTAACGATAAAAGACCCTACTCAAAACTAGCGCAAACAAGATCTAACAAGGTAAATGTAATCGTGGTCGAATAAATTTTAAGACATTAGGACACAACTTGACCTTTTCATGTTTTAAGAGTCGAGAAAAGGATAAAATATGACTCTAGTCGCCTTCGAAATTTTAGTGAGCCTAAAGTGAACAGTGCTCAATAGAGCCTTTTCTTTAGCGATCATATGAAAGCCAAGGACTTTCAGTACGGCAGTCAATCTTCCCGAATGCTGTGTTCGGTGCGTTACGGGCTATAAGGTGGCAGACACGGCTTCCTGTGGATCAAGGATGATAACCTAGTGGAGTCTCCCCATATATACGCGACAGTACGTGGGAGCACAAGTCTGTACTAGACC
>APFE030914408.1:5689-18465 GCA_000404065.3 Pinus taeda | reverse complement strand
TTTTATGTTTATAAATTTTAGAATAATCATTAAATTTTATATACAAGTAAAATTAACTGTTAAATATTAATTTTGACTTAATGCTATTTAGTATTTCACTTTGTTCAAATTGATAAAACTAATTTTTAAAATTTAGCATAGTTCACAAATTCATTTTTGAATATTGTTAAATATTCACTTCATGTTATTTAGTAGTATTTGAATTTGTTTATGTCTGTGAGCCTAATTGTTAGAATTTAGCCCAACTCACCAATTATATGTGTCTTTAGATAGTCGCTTCAATTACATTCGTGGTTTGTGTTAGCCCATCATGTAGTAGAATAGAAAGAAGTCAAGAAGCTTCTAGCTACTCTATTTTAGATTAAGGTGATTTAATACATACAATAAAATTGGAACATGTTTTTTCAAATTATAAAAAAAACACATTAAAATGGTAAAAATCACTACATTTTACACTAAATTGTTGAATTGCTTTTCAGATTTCAAATTAGTACACACATAGCTCTGTTCAATAAAAAATGGACCTCACAAAAAACGATTAAAGTGAATATACCACAATTAATATACAACAATTAAGACAGAAATGAGTGATTGACTCATTTGATTGAAATTTGTTTAGTAAAATAATATTCATCTAAATTTATTATAATAATATAATTAACAATATTATTATGAAAGCAATGGTTATTAATATAATAAATAAATTAATAATAGGAAGAACAAGGTAATTATAACATTTCCTACTGTGTTTTATATTTTTATATAAAAACAAAATAGATAAAATTTTATAGCTGTAAAAGTTATTAAAAGATAGCAGAAAATAAATTTATTTGAATATTATTCAATTTTTCATAAAAACACAACACATAAAGGTCACCTTACAACCAATCAACCATTATCTTTTCAAGAAACACAATTTTCCTATAATAATAAAGATACACTTCAAGAAAATTAAAAAAAAACAACAAAAAATTAAGCCATTAAAAAATCTATGTACACAATTTTCCCAATAATAATCAAGCTAATTTAAATTGAAACAAACACATCCTTTTTAAGTTCTAACATTAAAAAACAAAGTGAGAAATAAAGCTTATATGAACCGCCTCTATTAATATAGTCTATTCATAATTAAAAAAAAGAAAATGGTAATTAAGAAAAAGAATGATAAGATGGACTCAAATCAAAATCTAGTTACGACTGCCTTCCACTGAAAATTGGTATCCATGTACCCGCCCCCTGGACAACCCGGTAACATCAACAATTCCTTTGTTCTTGTGTTATATTCCACCATATTCTCACTACCCCTCAGCATAAGCCATATTGTCTCGCCACCCTCTCCTACAACAAGAAAATCTGTGCCTTCTGAGGATTTAATCATATCTTCAATCACTTCAACCTCGATGGTATCAATCATCTCCCACTGCCTCACAAATTTCAATATACCCAACGAAACATGGCGGACTATTGGTAGTTTCCCAAACATCCCTTTCCCTGACTCATCACCCTTCAGTCTGGCCACCAATATAGATCCAAAATCACAAACTGCATCCTTACAGGGGAGCACGATGGGTAGTGCGCCTCCATTGCTTTTTAAGTCTATTGTTGCCCGGACATTCCGACGCAGCTTTCCGTTAACGCTCACATGTTGCTGGTTGTCACATGAATAATCAAATAATTGGAAAGTAGAGGAAATACAGGTAACGTTATGGCCACGGCGAAAACTCAAAAATGGAGATGGAAAACGAGCCGAGGAGAGAGGAACACCGTGGAAGAAAAGTTGTTCTGCTGTCCAGAGCTTCGTGTAAGAAGAATATCCAGCAACGTGGACACAACTTTTCCCTGTCATCCTATCCCTACAATTCCCGAACAAATAAACCACGAAATCACTCGAATGGACTATCATCTCCGCTGTTCCATCAACAATGAGAGATTCAAGGTCTTCCGTGCTTGGTAAAATCGTCGGCAAATAAATTGAGGTCAGACGGGGCTACCAAAAATAAGCCACGACAAGTAGCTTTCACGCCTAATGTCTTCATTCCCAACTCTTCCCAATCACAAGGAAGCTTGAACAGAAGCCAGCGCCTTGAGGCAATGCTAAAAGCCCACATATCTAAGTTATTGTTATAGTGCAGACATCCGTAAGGAAAGAGTCCGAACCTCAGCCCTAGCCGAGCATGTAGGAAAGACCAATCATTATATATGCCTAGAAGACACCAAAGTCATTGCAAATGTTGAGCACAATTTCAAACGTAAGGTTAGAGAAGCCATTGAGATCATTAAGCATCCTAAAAACCTTAATAGGGATGGTGGCATGGAAATTAGTAAAAATTGGAACCCCTTGCTAACCCCTGCAAATTAATCTCAATATCAAGGTTAGCAATTCCTGAGCCGCTATCTTTATAAATTTAGCCATGCTGCTCTTTAGGTTCCTAGGCTTGAAGAATATCTAGGTTTAAATAATCCTAATGATTATAAAAAATAGAATAATAATCATCTAAAAGAATAATGCCTTACTAATATATTGTAAACAATCAAAATAAATAAATAACAATAATAATAAATAAAAATAAAAAAGTATATAGGGATAGGAGCATTAATAAATATTAGAGTTAATAACATAAATAACAATTTAAATAAGCAACATTAAATAAAAACATAAGGTTCAAATAATTAATATCTAAAGGCATATAGTAAATATAAACATAATTTTAATAAATAAAAATAATAAAGTATATAGAGATAGGAACATTAATAAATATTAGAGTTATTAACATAAATAGCATTTAAATAAGCAACATTAAATAAAAGCATAGGGTTTAATAATTAATAACTAAAGGCAAATATTAAATATAATCATAATATTATTAATGAGTTAGAATATCATTAAGAAAAACAATTAATAAATAAAATAGCATTTCTTAAGTAGTAACAACCATAGGAATAATGCTTGCTTAGCAAAATTAATATTAGCAATAAAAAGTAGGCACTAATAACAGAAATTAAAATATAATCTAATAAGAACACACATTAATAAATAATCATTTAAAGCAACAAAAATAGGCATTAACATCATTAACTAAATATCAATTCACAATAATAAATAAACATATAAAACATTTATTAATAAACATTAATTTTAATAATAAAATAAAAAAAGTATTGATATGAAATTAGAATAACTAACTAATTATTAAACAATAAAATCAAAAGGCTTAAATAACAAAGATAATTAAATTATAAATGAGTCGGCCTGTTTGTCTTCTCAGCCTGCTTTTTCATATTTATACCTATCATTCTCCTTCTTTTCTCCTCACAATTTGTCCTGATGATGAGTCTAGTTTCAGACTCGAAACGTCGACCAGAAAATATGAGCACTGTGGAATATCCGAACTCAATTCAGAAATTACAATGAACTTCTCAGTTTTTACATTCACACGTTGGAATTGCTGGGAAGGAGCAACAGCAGCCGAGTCATCGCTTATAGATTGTTGGTGTACATGCACTTAGACTAGCTGTGTTGGTTGTTGGTGTACATGCACTTAGACTAGCTGTGTTGGTGTACATGCAGTTAGACTAGCTGTGTGTTGGTGTACATACACCTAGATTAGCTCCAGTTAACTTATTGCTTGCATGTGGCACATCTACACATTAACACTTAGCTTTAGTTAGCTTTAGTGATTGCATGTACAAGCTTTAGTTAGCTTTAGTTAGCTTTAGTTATTGCATGCACAACTAAGCTTAACTTAGTTGCTTTTATGTATATATTCTAAACCAATATTGTAGAATAAATGGATTTTCATTCTTTTCTCAATTCTTGCTTGCTTGCTTCCTTCTCTTGCAAGCTTGTTTATTGTTTTGCAAATCTAGATCAGTGCATCTCAAAATCTTACATGGTATCGGAGCACAGGGATTTGTAATCAGTGCACAAGCAATTTTATTTGCAGGTTCAGAAGATTGAAGCAACAACAAAGAATGGAGTCTCAATTGGAGTTTCCACAATCGTCAATTCTCACTCCATATAATTATTTCGAATGGAAGCCAAAGATTCAACTTCATCTCAGAAGTAGAGGCTTATTTCGAATAACCATGGAAATGGAAGTTGAACCAAAATCGGCAATAGAGAAATCAAGATATTTCAATCGCATGGACGAAGCCTTTGGCATCCTATGTTTATCTATTTCTCTGGAACTGCTATTTCATGTTGAATCATGTTCAACTCCAAATGAAGTACGGAAAATTTTGGAAGGATTGTTTGGAAAACAGGATGAAATATGGCAATCTTTTCTCTTTTCCCTTGGTCACAGTAAAGTTGATTCTACGCATGCAAATGGAGAAAGGAGTGTAAAGTTTGACGAAGATATTTCGCATGCACCAGTAGATGAACTTGTTACCAAGTTTCCATCACCACTCATTGATGAGTATGCAGATGAAACTTCAGACCGGCATTTTGATGATGATGAGTCTCTTCTTGTGACCCCTGTTAGACCACCCGTTGTTGAACATCAAGATCATACTTCTACACGTAGTTCGGAAGATTCTCGACCACCTTCAACACAAAAATGGCGCAGCATGAGTGATATCTTTGATGATCCTGCCTCTATCCCTCTGTTTGAGGAAGATCCGCAAGCACTCTTAGCTATGGAACCATCCATGCCCATGCATGCTTATATGATGCATGGATCTGATCCACAAACTTATGCAGAAGCAAACACGAAAGCGATGGAAGCTGATTCAGCGAGAGCAGACACTGAGGAAATAGGGAGCTTGACCGACGACCAAGACTCGAACTCATCACCTGCAACTGGTGGTAAGTCAGTTTCTTCTTATGCGTCTTCTTCGTTAGCCGATCAGGCAGAGCTGGAACGGAAGGGCATCGTTACCTTTCAGCAGAGCTCCCTGTCCCGCCACCTCTTCATCACCTTCTGCCGCCGCCCCCGCAATATCCTCCCTCCGACCACTTCGCTGCCGCCGCAACGCTGCCCACCGTCTGTTAACCCGTTTGCCGTGGTAGGGTATCCGCACTGGGCCTAGTTCTTCTACGTGCCGCCGCCAATCATGAACGTCGTCCCTCGTTCTTTAACTCCCGGCCGTGGCGGCCACCCCAAAGTCACAGCACCCGGATTCGCCTTCTCCTGCGCGCCCAGCTTTCTTATGCAAGGACTGGCCAAGGGAGCATCCGGCTTCGCTGGATTGAGCAGCGCTCGCTTGGCTCTGCCTACTCAGCTCTTCGGCGCCTCCGCCTCTAACCACAAATTCGCCCTTTGCCTTCCCAGCACGGGCATCAAACGGCTTGGACGTAGGGACATTGTCGTGGCATTGAGAGGCATTGCCACATACATGGAATGGCTAGCGAATTTTATGCATTCACTAACTCCTGCTCGTTTAAATCCATTGGATCCTCGAGAGGATGTGAAGGTGGAGATGGGATTTTGAGCCTCTACACTTCCCAGGATTGCTCGGAAAGGCTTAAGCATGGAAGCGCGCGAGGGCAAATTCTATCTGATATTGCGAGAGTTTTAAAGAAATACAAGGGAGAGGAGCTTAGCATAACCATAACTGGACATAGCATGGGCATTGTGTTGGCAACGCTATGTGCTTATGATATCGCAGAGCTTGAACTAAACCGTGCCGGTTATGAATCTTGCTCCAGAATACCAATCACGGTATATTCGTTTGCTGGACCCCGCGTGGGAAATCTTGCCTTCAAAGATCGGTGTGATGAACTGGGCCTCAGAATTCTGCGAGTCGTGAACGTTCACGACGTGGTTACAAAGATACCCGGTGTAATATTCAATGAGAATTTTCGGTTATGGGAAAAAGTGATGAACAGAAATCCCTGGACATATTCTCACGTTGGTATCGAGCTACCTCTCAATCATAGGTTTCACATGCAATTCTTCAAAGGAGAAATTGATAACCCATCCTGCACTCATGACCTGGCAACGTATTTGCAGGTTCTGACGTGCTGCAACCACCACTATGGTCATGTGCAACAGCATAAACATGGCACCAAATTTGGACTCAAGCCGGCTCCAGTTGTAGCTTCCTTTTCCAGCAGAGGGCCCAATTCCTTATCGCCTGAAATTCTCAAACCCGACATTATAGCCCCTGGTTTGAGCATTCTGGCTACTTGGACCGCCTCGGTTGGTCCTACGGGCCTTTCAAATGACAGCAGTAAAACAAACTTCAATATAATATCCGAGACCTCGATTTCATGCCCGCACATTTGCAGGGTCGCGGCGTTGCTCAAAGGAGCGCATCCTGACTGGAGCCCTGCTGCCATCAGATCTGCTATCATGACGACTGCCTAGCAGTTGCTTTTCTCTACTTTTGCATTATATTTTTGAGGGGGGTTTTCTTCCCACTGGGTTTTCCCTCTTTCCTCCTTTTTTATGCATTGTATATGGGTACCTAAAATGGCTTTGTTGCAGGGACTCATTCATTTTGCACCACACTCACCTAAGTTATGCTTAAGGGGGGCTGTTGGTGTACATGCACTTAGACTAGCTGTGATGGTGTACATGCACTTAGACTAGCTGTGTTGGTGTACATGCACCTAGATTAGCTCCAGTTAACTTATTGCTTGCATGTGGCACATCTACACATTAACACTTAGCTTTAGTTAGCTTTAGTGATTGCATGTACAAGCTTTAGTTAGCTTTAGTTATTGCATGCACAACTAAGCTTAACTTAGTTGCTTTTATGTATATATTCTAAACCAATATTGTAGAATAAATGGATTTTCATTCTTTTCTCAATTCTTGCTCGCTTCCTTCCTTCTCTTGCAAGCTTGTTTATTGTTTTGCAAATTTAAATCAGTGCATCTCAAAATCTTACATAGATCGAGAGACTAAAATATCAGTCCTTCTCCTTTTGGAAAGAATGTTCTTCAATATTTCATCTAGAAAATGAAAGAGTTGATCAGCGTGCCGTTTACGTTTTTCAACAAGCGCTTGAGAGTCTTTGTCAGATGTTCCTTTTGTAATCCGAACGTTGTAATAGCGATTAAATTCTCGAATCAGAAGCTCCATTGGAAGCTTTTGTGCAAAGCGAATAACAGCTTCTCTCTATTCAGGGGTGAAGACGGATCTTAATTTGCAGTGGTCTGCAAAACGCTTCATCTTGCTTCCGCTTTTGTAATCTTCATCTCTTTTCTGCGACATGAATTCTTCTATCATTAGAAAGAATGCGCTATCAAACCCCGAAAACTCTTCTTGACCGCGGCTCTCCATATTCAATTGACTCTGAAGTTGATTTGTATGCTTATATTGAATCTTTGGTAAGATTTTTCGTTTTAAGCAAAAGTTAGGGTTATATGATTGCTATATACAACAATGCTTATATAGAGGGCAGTTGAGTGTTCCGTCGACCCAACCCGTGGCTGATTACGCCCATTTTAGAGGGTGATCTTTAGACCGACCCCATGGATTTTTAATAAAATTTTAATAGTTAATTGGTATTCTTATTTACTAAAGATTTTTCAATTTTCATTTTACATCATGTTGCTTAGTGGACTTAATAATGAGTGGAGTGTTATTTTTATAATACAAAGCAAAAATGAATATATATATTTGGATATTTGAACTAGCTTAGATCCATCTTAACTCCAAAGAGCAATCAAATTTCCTAAAGTGCAAACTTGTTTTAGAGAAAAAAGAGATTTGATTCCTCTTGGTGTTAGGTAGATTTCTAATTAAGATGGATCTAAAATAGTTTAATTATTAATTATAAATAACAATATTTAACTAGACCAAAGCACCACCTTTGAAAGGGACATAGACTATATATGAAAAGAAAAATGGCAAGCTACAAAACCCTATAGAAAACCCAAGACCCTAACAGTGCATTGACGGATTGAAGAGCCAGAGCCTACCGACAGAGGTTTTCCACCTTTGGAAGACCGAATCCCAGAGGAACCCGCGTACCCAGGTCAAGCCATTGACCTGCACAGACAAACAAAGCACAGTCAATACATAGATATAGGGATGAATTGAAGTCAAAGCGCAAATAGAAATAGGAGGGTTCTATACATTGTGTGAGTAAGCCGGACCAAGGGTTCAAGGAGCAGAGTCGTTGCCAAATCGATAGAGGTGAGATAGAAGGAGCATTTCTGGTCACTATCAACACCATGAGGAGATCGAAGTGAATCAGGGAAGGGATCAATCACCTGTTGAGATCCGCGGAAGTCTACTAACTTGTTACTTGAATCCAAAGATGTCAAAGGTTAAACCATTTCAGATGTAGAACACAGACCCGAGGAAATGATAATAATAGGACAAACAACCATACAATAGCAGCAGCAATAACACAATAACAAGGAGTGATGATCAGACAAGAGACCAGACTCTAAACCCAAACAGTAACAGAACGATAGGACAAGACCAAAGGAGCTTACCGTGCGAACAGAGTTCAAGCGAGCGTACCTCTAGAGTGAGAACATATTTGAGCCACAGGAGAAAACCACAAGCAAACACATAACCATGTTCAGAAGGCTGGTATTCACCCACATTCATACCTGAAGGAGAACCAGACATCTCCGTATTCCCTAGAGCTAGAACCATATAGTATACCCAACAAACCCTCGCAGAAACCTCAGCGGGAAAGAACAATCGCGAATGACTGGGAAGCCAAAGCGTTTTGGCAGAAGAACAAACGGAGGAACTAGGCCCGAGGTTCATAAGTGGGAATTGAATGCATCAATAATTACTCCCAGTTGCCAAACAAATATCTACTGAGCACATCGCATGCAACCACCAAACACAATCACCCAAATCTAACACGTCATAAAGTCCAATAATAGGTGTAAAGCCAAGAACTCATGGAAGTGTTGGCCAGTGTTGGCGAGGTTACGTCAGAGTGGTATGAGAGAAGTTGTTTATCTTAGTAGGAGGAATGGAGAGAGGAAGGCGAGGTCGTGGCAGAGGTGCTCGAAGATTTGCAGAGGAAGGATTGAGAGAGGAGATTAGAATTCTTGTTGCTTGTTTGGAGGTGGTAGAGGCAGCTAGACAAAGCGATCGTGAAATAGGCGATGACAGTGAAGAGGAAACTAAAGGAGAAATAGATGGAACAGAAGGTGAGTTTGCAGAAGTGAGATTGTTGAGATCTATTTTAGTAGCAACCAGTAAACCCAAGCTAGAACACTCGACTTATGAAGACAGCTTGTCTATTGAAGCTTTATTGGATTGGATCAGTGAGATGGATAAGTACTTCAAGTGCGAGGAAGTCAGCCAAGACACGCAGCCCTATGGTGGGATATTGTCTAGAACGAGAGGAAAATATTGAACAAGGCATCGATTAAAACCTGGTCAAGGATGGTGGCCAAGTTAAAAGGCAGATTTCTGCCGAGGGACTATCAGATTGCATTGCACAAGTAGGTGCAGAATCTTAGACAGAAAGGATTGGCGGTGAGGGAGTACACAGAGGATTTCTATCGAGTGAATTTGCAAGCCAGATATACAGAGCATACATCAGAAAGAACAACTAGGTATGATAATGGGCTAAGGTTAGATATTTTGGATGAACTCACTATTTTGTCTCTGAACAACACTCAGGAAGCATATCAGAGTGCGATGAAGGCTAAGGAGAAAATTACCAGAAGGCGGAATGCCTAGAGAGGATGAGGAGCTAGTAGAGGGAAAGGCCAGTCCTATGGCAAAGGCCGAACTGCTAATAGCAACGAGGAAGGCAACAGTTCTAAAACTTCCGGAATAACAGAGAGAGGTGACAACGTGAGAGGCGGTAGGTCATCCTAGCGAAGCAGGGGAAATGGCCAAGGTCAAGGGGCTTGTTATCAGTGTTATAAGTGTCATAAATGGGGACATCGATCGTTTGAATGTCCAGAAGCAGATCAAGCTGGACAACGGGGTGCGTATTTGGAGCAACCAGAGGAAGCAGCTGCACCTCCCCAACAAGTACATAATTCTCCTAAGATAGGGGGAGCTCTGGTGCTACACAAGGTGTTGTTAAAACCAGTAAAGGAGGTCACCGAACAGACGTAGCGGAAGTCTTTGTTTAGAACAATTTGTAAGTCACGAGGTAAGTGTTATAAGTTAATTATTGACAGCGGTAGTATTGATAATTTAGTGTCCACAGAGATGGTGGAAAAATTGGAGTTGAAATGCTTGAAGCATCCCAATCCTTACAGAGTTTCATGGCTACAAAAAGGCCATCAATTGCTGGTGGATGAACAGAGCGAGGTAGAGTTTCAAATAGGCAGATATAAGACAGAGTTGTTTGTGACATCATGCCATTGCATGTATGTCACATTCTGCTGGGCAAGACCTTGGCAATACGACAGGAAGGTTGTACACGATGGATTGACAAACTGCTATAAATTTGTGAAGGATGGAATCAAGCATACAGTTGTGCCTGTCAAGGAAGAAGGGACAATAGAGACTAGTGAACCAAGAACGTTGTTGGTCAGCGGAAAACAGTTTTTAAAACTTTTTGAGGACAATGAGATAGGTTACGCATTTGTAAAGAAAGCAAGGACAGTCTTGTTGCATACAAAGGTATCATATTTACCTATGGAGATCTAGCAAATGTTTCAATAATTTACAAACATAGTTGTAGATGACTTGCCACACAAGTTACACCCCAAACGAAGCATAAGTCATAATATTGACTTCATACCCAGAGCGAGTTTGCCGAACAAAGCGACATACAGAATGAGCCCCAAGGACAGTGAAGTAATTATGAAGCAGGTGAAAGAGCTGTTGGAAAAGGGATTGATAAGGGAAAGCTTAAGCCCTTATGTCGTTCCAACGGTCCTCACTCCCAAGAAGGGAGGAGAGTGGCGGATGTACACCGACTCAAGGACCATCAATAAAATCACCATCCGGTACCGGTTTCCACTGCCATAGCTGGGTGATATGATGGATTGTTTAAGCAAGGCACATTATTTCTCTAAGATAGAATTGAATAGTGGGTACCATGAGATTCAGATACGAGAGGGGGATGAATGGAAGACAGCCTTTAAGACGAATGAGGGGCTGTACAAATGGCTGGTCATGCCATTTGGGCTGAACAATGCGCCTAGTACATTCATGAGGTTAATGAATGAGATGCTAAAGGAGTAAATTGGGAAGTTTGTGATACTATACCTGGATGACATACTTATTTTCAGTAGGACAAGGGAAGAACACCTTCCACATGTGCGTAAGGTTATGGAGAAATTATAGCAGAATAAACTGCTAATAAATTTGAAGAAATGTACTTTTCTGCAGAAGCAATTGATTTATTTGGGGTTTGTAATAGTAGAGAATGAACTGAAGATGGATCTGGAGAAGGTGGCAGTGATAGTGAACTGGCCATCTCCAAAAAAATTATTTGAGGTACGTAGCTTTCACGGATTAGCGAGTATTTACAGGAAATTCATAAAGAATTTCAGTATGCTAGACACCATCAAAATGGCCAGCTAGCCTTTTTGATGGACAGAGGCAGTGGAGAGAAGTTTCCAGTGTTTAAAGAGAAAGATTACTGAGAGGCTGATCCTAAGATTACCAGATTTCAAGAATTTATTTCAGGTTTGCTTGATGCCAGCAGGACAGCAATTGGAGCTATACTCGGTCAGGAGGATAATCCTATAGCATTTTTCAGCGAGAAGCTGAATGAGAGTCGATAGAAATATTCATCGCATGATAAGGTGTTCTATGCTGTTATACATGTATTAAAACACTGGAGACATTATCTATTAGGAAATGAATTTTTGTTGTTTTTAGATAATTTTTCACTACGGTATGTAATGCAGCAACACAAGCTGAACCACAAACACGCCAAATGGGTGGAGTATTTGTAGAGTTTCAATTTCGTATTGAAGCATATTAGCAGGAAAGCGAATAAGGTGGTAGATACGCTGAGCAGGAAAGCTTTACTTATGTAGGAAAGCACTGTGCAGGTGCTGGGTTTTGAGCACTTACAGGACTGTATACACCGTTACCTGTTCTAGGCAGACCATGGGACTGAGTTAGTTTGGACTTCATCTTAGGTATACCTAAGACTCAGCGAGGTTATGAATCGGTAATGGTAGTAGTGGACAGATTCTAAAAATTGGCGCATTTTATTCTTTGCAGAGAAAAGAGTGATGCCACCCACATGGTCCACTTGTTTTTCAATGAGATTTTCAGGTTGCATGGATTGCCTAAATCTATCCTTTTGGACAGGGATGTGAAGTTCACGGGACACTTTTGGCATACCTTACGGAAAAAATGGATACGCAGCTAAGCTACAGTTCTGCATATCACCCGCAAACCAACGGGAAAATAGAGGTTGTAAATAGGAGTCTGGGAAACTTGTTACGAACCTTGGTTGGAGAGAATTCACGGATGTGAGATCGAGCGCTTGCACAGGCAGAGTTCGCTTCCAACGACTCTCCTAACTGCAACACGGGTTTCAATCCATTTCAGATTTGTACGGCAGGCATCCTTGCAAAGTGCATGAACTACGGGAACTTCAAATGTAGGAAAGGCGAAGCGCAGATGGAGAAGATTTCGCTAACGTGATGAGAGATTTGCATGAACAGGTAAAAATTAAATTACAAGATAGCATCTTAAAGTATAAACAATAAGCAGATTTGAAGAGAAGCGAAGTACAATTTGACGTGGGGGATGAAGTCCTCGTGAATTTACACAAAGAAGGCTTCCCTAAAGGTATATACAATAAGTTGAAGTATAAAATGATATGACCTTGCAAAGTCCTTCGGAAATTTTCAGCGAATGCCTACCAGATACAGTTGCCACCTAGAATAGGCATTTCACCTATCTTTAATGTAGTAGACC
>APFE030914400.1:0-19279 GCA_000404065.3 Pinus taeda | reverse complement strand
TTTTTTTTTATTTGGTGAAAGAAATCTATTTGTTTTTACTGAAATTGTAACATTTAAATTATCTAATAGAAATCCAAATTGAGAAATTAAAATAGGAGTAGATTGATTGCAATAACAATGAGTTGGGTGTGAGTAAAATAGATTTCTAGATTTACTCATAATTTTTGTATATGTGTTTGGGAGAAGCATTGAATCTCGATGGTTTGGGAGTTATGGATCCCATCCATGAGTAAAACAACCTTTATGATTCAACAAATCATTTAGTCATGGTCACGTTGTTTTTTTCTTATTATAAATATGTGAGAAAAAATTAACACAGTGGTGTGATTGAAAAATATTTTTTTAATTAAACCTTTATTGGTGAATGGTCGATTTATTATCAAAACATTTTGATTGAAGAGCAAAATTTTAGACATAACGTTCCTTGACGGCCAACATAAAAACCCAAAACGTCAAAAAAAAATTATTTGACAGGTAATAAAGAATCCAAATTCCAACCCTGACAGGGTCATAACTCTTTGGGTTGAATCTTATGGAGTATTTAATAAGTTCTAAATAAATTTTATAGGAAAATGAATTATTTATAAAAATACAACTTTAATTGCAAAGTTTTGGAAAATATTTTTAAAATTAAGTCTATGTTAGAGTAGTAATTTTCATTAATTATTATTTTGTTACTTATAATGAATTTAGTGAAAAAGATTCATTTGAATCATTGAATAATCATTGAATAGGAATGTCAAGTGAATTGAGGTTTCTCTTCAAGTTTCTCCCTTCTCTTAAGTGAAGATTTCATATATTCACCTTTTTCACAATGTTTTACAAATAAGATGATGCTCTAAGATTGAGTTATTGGATTGAGTGATTAGCCATGCATCTCATAATCTTTTCTTTTTTTAATCTTAATTTTTCCATTATTTATGATTAATTTTTGAAATTAAAAGTGTAAATATCATTAAGGGATAAAACAATGAATATACTTATATAATTAATAAAACAATAATCTTTATTAATATTGACTTAAATGTAATAATCTTTATTAGTACTGATGTAAATGTGGTAGTTATGTTATTGAAAATATTTATTTAATAAAATAATTAAAGATACACAAGAAAAAAATTCTAATAATTATTTCTATATTAAAATATTATTTCAAGGGATCTCGGAAGGGCGTTCTGGATTCTTTGGCGAAATTGGGCCAGGAAAATTTTGAATAAGGTGAAGAACCAATTCAGAGTCTGCCCAGAAAAGTTTAAAATTCAGAGAAAACCGTTCTTTTAAATAATGTCGAAGACCAGAGCTCTTCAACCAGTTGTGATTGACTCAAAAAATTCTCGGAGATTTCGGGTCACTCCACGGCATATTCGAATGGGTGTGAAGATAGAATTATGGGAAGAAATTTAAAGCAATGTTGTCTGCCATACACAATAGCTGGAGCTAATGCTGGTGCTAATAGCTGGAGTTAATGCTGGTGCTGAATTTAAATAACTACGTCGCTATTTGCTTTGCTCGCAATGTCTAAAATTTCGCTCGTCGGCCGCTTTCATAGCCATGATGGTGGTAAATATATAGAAAATTATACCAGAGAAAACGCTCGTATCAGCGTAATGATAAGCATATCTTGGAATGATAACTTGTGTATTTACTGATAATTCGCGCATCAGGTGATATGTCGCGTTTTCTGTGATAAGTCGCGTATCTGTCAATGATAATTCGTGTATTCCCGATGACAGCTCGCATAACCCAGCTGATTGCTCAAATAACCCGAGAGATTACCGCATATTCGGAGTGGTTACTCGCTTATCTATCTGAAAGCACTCGCATAAAGAGCAGACACTTTGCATATCAGCGTAATGGTCCGCTGTGATAACCAGCGTATCCAATAATAGAATGCATATTCAGTGCTCATATCTCGCGTATCCATAGGAATCTCGCATATCCTTCGATAATCGCATATTGGCTGATGATAATTCGCATATCATGGGCAGTTAATTCGCATTCCCTGCAGTGATAATCGGCATATTCGCATGTGGGAACTCGCATATTGGGTGTAAACTCGCGTATTAACGGATAATGACATTTTTCGTTGACGATAATTCGCATATCGGGGCAGTTAAGTCGAATATAATGGTAATCCGCATATTCGCCTGTGCCAACAAGCATATTTGGCAGTGATAATCCGCATAACCTGTCGAGACAACATATGCATGTAATTCGCATAGTGCCCGTGACAACTCAAATTTGAGTCAGATAACTCCATATCTGAACTCAGTCAGGAGGTTCGATATCAGAGTGAGAGGCTAAGTAATTTGGTTATTGGACAATTACAGAGACATCAAATACGGGCTGTTAGACCAAAAGGAGTGACGATCGATTTTCTATTTCGAATTTCTTATTTCTTTGAGGATTGATTGATTTCTTATTTTTGTTCTTTGAGGCTTGCCGAAGTCCGAAATAAGAATCAGATCTTAATCAGAATTTCTTTGAGGATTGATGATTGTTCACGATTTTCTTACACAAGGATTCCAAACACTCAGTCATGGCACATTGTTGAGGGGGCTTTAATGGATCTTTTGCTAGATTTTCTTCGATATCAAACTAAATGTATGAAAACCAATTGTCTTATCATCGTTCTTTCTTCGATCCCGGTTTCAAGAACTGATTTAGATTTTGTTAGCTGGGGAAGCATTCCCTACTATATTTAATTTTAAAGAATGACCTGTAATTTAGATAAATGCTGCAAGAGTAACACAAAGCTTTTGACTGCTTACATTGAATTTCAGTTGGGAAATTATTATGGCAAATCATTTGAGACATTGGCATTTGGGGAAACAATTTGGTTTCATTAGTTTAGCATTCTTCGCTTCCTTACAAATGTAAGCATGTTGGGAGAAACGCGACCACATTGAGGAAATATTTTGGTTTAATTAGTTTAACCTTCTTTATTTCCATGCAAATTAAGTTAAGTTGTTGAATGATATCCCTCTGAAAATAACAGGAAACAGGGTTGGTGAAAGCTTTTTCTGCTTTTCAATCTGCATTTCATCCCATATCATCCAATATCAATTCAATACCAAAATATTACAAAATTTTTTCCTATCTATTTGTGTTTTAATCAGGACAAGGCCCACTGATTTTAAAAAACAGATCGGTTCTTTTAGACTTACTTTGATTACCGGAACACCATCGGACTCCTTGACATATTTTTTAAACATATTTTGAGAAAATACTGTCATAAACCTAAGAGAAAAGAAGAATATTCAGTGAAGAGTAGTTTCGGTTGATTTCTCCAGTGATTGTTGTAGTTTCCATCCATTCCATTACTATTCCATTTCGTTTATTCTTTATCTATGTGTACGTTCAAATTAGTTTCTTAGCTCTGTAGTTATGTGTGAGTTCATATTAATCATTTCAGGGTTCAGATTATGTTGGCTCTCACTCTAAAGACCATTTATCTCAGAATCAATTATAAAACTGGTCATGGTCTTTTCCTTTCGCTCCCTGGGAAGCGGATTCTTCTGTAATATCCTAATTTACACCCAGCTAATCTTTAGGTTGAAAGTTAATTCACACCGGGCTCTCTCACATTTATTTATTAGTCATTAATTCTCCGACATTTCTGCGGTATTCTTTGATCTCTAATTTGTTGCAAATCCTGAATGCTTAGAGATTAGGTAGATACTTATGTTTTAATTTATGCTGTTTCAACCAGAACAATTAAATTTAGGAAAACTGATTGAGAACCGATTACTATTATTGCTCAAAATCTTAATTAATATGATATTCGAGTGTATTTCTTTTTTCTTAGAAAATTTTGCTATTTTAATAATAACAATTAAATTTCACGAGGAGGATTACCATCATCGCCCAAAAACTGAATTAGTAGTGTACAATATAAAATCACGTTTTTTTCTAGATTGAGTTACAGTAGGCTAGTCAAAGCTATAAGTTATAGTGGGTTGGGATAGATTAAGATAGATTAAGCCACACAAGGATAGAATAGACAAAGCTTGGCTAGGCTATGGTATTCTAGAATAGGTTAAGGTAAGCTAGAGTAGGCAAGGTTAGGCTACTCAGGATAAGGTAAGCTAGAGTAGGCTAGGCTTGGCTACTCAAGATAAGGTAAGCTAGAGTAAGCTAGAGTGGGTTAGAGTAAGCTAGGCTAGAGTAGGCTAAGTTATGCTAGACTAGCTAGGCTAGAGTAGAGTAGGCTAAGCTAGGCTAGAGTAGCTAGGTTGGGCTATGATAGAGTAAGTTAGGCTATGTTAGGCTAAAGTAGGCTAGGCTTGGATAGGTTAGGCTAGAGTACGTTAGACTATGCTAAAGTACAATAAGTTAGGCTATAAAAGGTTAGGCTAGGCTAAGCTACGTAGAATAGGCTAGGCTAGGATAGGATAGACTAGGCTAGGTTAGGTAAGGGTAGGCTAGGTAAGGTGAGAGTAGACTGGTCTAGACTAGGATAGACTAGGCAAGAGTAGGGTAGGGAAAGGCTAGGTTAGGCTAGGATATAGTAAGCTAGGCTAGGCTAGAGTAGGCTAGGTTAGGTTAGACTACGCTAAGCTAGGCTACAGTATGCTAGGATATGCTAGGCTATAGTAGGCAATGCTAGAGTAGTCTAGGCTAAAGTAGGTTAGGCTACGCTAGAGTAGTCTAGGTTAAAGTAGGTTAGGCTAGGCTAGGATAGGTTAGAGTAGCTTAACCTAGTCTAGCCTAGGTTAGCCTAACCTACTCTAGCTTAACATACTCAAGTATTTGAAGGACTATTTTTGGGCTATCTTTCCTCATACGTGCAAAGTTAGGGCATCACTTTTGTGCAACAAGTACCAAATTGCAGCCACACAAGGAAGTTGAAGTTTGTCTTTAAAGAAGTCTTCATTTCCAACCCAAATTCCCTAGGAGAAGAAACTATCTCAAGCGAAAGAGAGGAAACGGGAAAACAATACCTTCTCTCACACGTGTAGAAACTAGGGTCTCTACAGTAGCCGAAAATTGTAGTCCCAGTTGCAGGTCTGAAGTTGAGGTCAAAGCAAAGAATTGCAATAGTTGTGAAGATGGATTGACTTGGGATGACCTTGCCAGAAGAAATTTCTTCAAAGAATAAGTTTGGTATGGTCTTGGAGGGATTTTGGTCGAGGGTCATAGGTCATAGTATTCATCATTTGATGTTCTATAATGAGAGAATAATTCTTGTGGGTTTTCCTCTCAAGATAAGAGGTTTTGGCCCTAGTTGATCACATATATCTTGTCTCCTTTTGCCTCATTGTTCTCCATTATTTTGGTAGTTGTTTGATGATAAGAACATTAACTATAATCAAGAGAAAGAAGAAGAAGTTAAACAAGTTAAGTAATATACATCACAAGTAGTTATCAAAGTAAGAAAAATCACCTAATCTAGCAGCACCTAGATTTCTCAACAAGGTTGACTACATTAAAGTAGGCTCGGCTAGGTTGGACTCGAATATGTTAGTCTAGGTTAGGCTATATTGGAATAAGCTAGCTTTGTGTAGGCTATTCTGGGCTAAAATAGACTACAATAAGATAAGATAACATTATCAAGTGTAAGTTATGGTAAGGTAGAGTAGGCTTGCTAGGCTAGAGTGGACTAAGTTATGCTAAAGTAAGCTAGGCAACATTATTGTAAAATGGGCCAAAGTAGGCTAGGTTATGCTAAGTACTGTAAGGCTATCTAGCCTTTGCTAGATTAGGTTATGCTAGGCTAAGCTAAAGTATGCTAGTCCAAAATAGTCTGGAATAGGCTAAACTGTGTTAGAGGTGGATAGAGAAGGCTAAAGTAGGCTAGACTAGGCTAGGTCGGATTAGATTTTGCTAGGATAGAGTAAGCTAGGTTACAGTAGGCTAGGAAGTTCTTCAAGCATCTATAATTTATGGAGTTACATGTATATAGTTGGCTTGTAAGTTATTTAGGAGTAGGCTAGGATAGGTTAGAGTAGGCTAGGCTAGGATAGAATAGGCAAGGCTTGCCCAAGCTAGGCTAGACCATTCTAGGCTAGGTTGCGTTAGGCTAGAGTAGGTTACACTATGTTATTTTTGGCTAGGCTATAGTACACTAGTGAAGAGTAGGTTAAGTTAAAGTAGGCTGAGAAAGGCTATCTTAGGCTAGAATGGATGCTTGAGTAGGCTTTGCTAGAGTGGGTTGTGCTTGAGTAGCCTAGGCTAGACTAGAGTAGGCTATGCTAAACTAGTATAGGATAGCCTAGAGTGGGTTAGGCTTGACTAGAGTAGTCTAAGCTAGAGTAGGCTATATTAGGGAGGGATTAATACTCAACTTGTAACTCTTGCAAGGTTGTGTTGATATACAAAATATTCTTAGCCACATCGTTGAATGTGGAGGCCTCTTGAATTTTTTATATGTGTTTTATTGATCTCATATTTTAGGGACAATTTCATAGTAGGTGGGGTTTTCCGCATCCTCAACACTTTAAAGGCTCATCATTTCCATTAAATCCTTTACTATTAAATTTAGCATATTTAGACCCAGACTGAATCTTCATTTGAGTCCTTTAGGTTTGGTTTTTTTTTTAACTGAAACTCTGATTTTGATTCGCGTTACCAGATTACTTAAATCGCCCAAGTTTTCCTCATTTTCCATCTTGGAAAAATATTTCCTTCTTATTATTAGACCATGATTTCAAATTCTCATCTGTTTTTTTCACCTACAGGTAACAAATATTGTGTTTATAATAACCTCATCCATGGTTTTGGGATTATCGTATTCAATTTGTTCCTTAAAGAGAGTGGGAGGAAATTTATAAAGAATTGTACTTTATCTCTTTCTTCTCTTATGTATGGTATATATCACAAAACATGCTTGAATTTTATTATTAACATTTGGCTAAGCTTCAAATCATGAAATTCTTTTTCTTGATCATTAAAATAATGTCTTACTAAATATTTTTTTAATGATTCACTAGAATTCTTTCTAATTAACATTATTTTCTAAATTATGCATTGCTTTCATTTCCTCCCACCATAGGGAAGCTTCTCCTTGCAACTGGTAGGTAGTTAATTTTCCTTTCAGTTTAGTAGAATAGTAATAAACTTGAAAATATATGTTGATATTAAGTATACACACTTTCGTTGCCTCTTCAAATTCCCCATCATATGTTGGGAGCTTTATGTTTTTAAATTCTCCTTGTAACTCCATCTTGGGCTTCTTTCCAAGATTAGAATGAAATTTTAATGAACTATGCTCTTCCCCTTTAGATTTATCTTTCCTACTTTCAACCATGTATTTAAATGTATTTCTCTTTTATTTCTCTCCCTGGTTTTCTTCCTCCATCATTGTTTCTACAATCTTGTGATTCAACTTGTCTATCAGATTTTTAATTAGTTTCTCCTGTTCTACACTATATTTTAATAGTTTTTCATGTCTAACACGAACATCCACTAACTCCATCTACAAATACTTCATCATATTCAATAATTCCTTGGTGGGTACTTGCACCTACTAACCCAAATGCACATAGGTTTCGTCTTCACCTATGTGGGTATCTCCATGTGGTTCTGCCATTTTTTTTCTATGCAAAAAAAGATGCATTTTGTTTGATGGAATCATCGTCATCACAAAATTTACAATTTAAAAGTATTCTTTTTCTAACACCACATGCAACACGCCTCTAAAATTACATAAAATTAGCTACATGTTATCATTCATTTTTTTAGATATACATATTTGTATATAGAATATGCATAAATTAATCTACTTACTAAAATAATCTTAGAATTCTTCTTCCCAAAAAACATTTAATTCCCAAATTCCTCAATTTTTCCAAACCTGAGATGTCTCTATAATATCTTTCTAGTTTTCTATAATATCTTATAATTCAATGTTTCCCCTTTATGACTTGGGGTATGATTATTTGAGATATGATTATTTGAGATGTCAGTCTAGCCAACTCTTTCTAATGTTTAATGATTGATATCATATTATTTGATATGTTGTTACGACTTTTCCAATGGTAGATAGTTTCCTCTTTATACCCAGGAAAGATCACATAGCATCTCAAATTCCTCGCCTCATATCAAATTGTGATCAAACTCTCCAAAACCTAATACCCTTAATGCCCATCCTCCATGATCTAAAGCATAGACCTTAACGCCCATCCTCCATGATCTAATACTCTATAAGTTGAAAGCATAGACCTTAATGCCCATCATCCAAGACACTCCTGTGTTGATTACATTGTGGGACATGGTGGTGGTGGGCGCTTCCCCAAAACCAATTCCACTATAACTGTGTTGATCCACCTAAATCAAGGTATAAATAGATATTAATTTAAAGTAATTAAAATTGTTATTAAGATATTATAGGATATAAAATATAAATATCAATTTTAAATTTATTTAAAATATGATTACGATGTCAAATTTTATATAATGATTATAAAAGCGTGGACATGTAAACATTTATTTATTTTTGAAATACCATGTCTATAGAGCATTACAAGTTTGGTTGAGAAGATTTTTTTTATGTTTATTCAATGTTCATTTAATGTTTAGTTTAGTTTAGTGGATAACTTCATAAAAATAAAAATGAGATATTTATATTTAACTATGTTAATATTTAATATTATATTCCATTAAACCAATTAACATTATAATATTATATAATTAATATTATTATAATACTATTATATATTTATTATTAGTAAGTATTATCTTATTTTTAGGGTTTTGATAAAATTTATATTAACTCTATACATATAATTAATTAATTTATTATGAATTATAATTGTTTTTTCATTAATTTTTATAAAAAATTTAGACCATTAATTTATATATAATATATGGATAACCATACTCATAATAAAATCCATCTTAATTCCATATTTAGCAAACGTGGAGAGGGATCAAATTTCTTTTTTTTTAATCTAAAACTTGATGAAATTTTTGCACCTCAAAAGATTTCATTCTTCTAGACAATTGGTAGATATGGAGTTAATACTCATCTATCCTGATTATTAATAATATTATTGATTCCTCTTTGCAATCTTCCTTCTTAATTTGTCAAATCTAAACATTTAAATAACTTCATATAATCTACTTTTAAAATCAATTTTGCTCAAATTTACCCAATCCTAACATATCTCTTGAGTTTATTATTAACTTAATTTTCTATTTAAGTGGCCCTGCAATTGTTTGTCATACAAAGAGATTTTATATATCCTTAATTTATTCTTAATTATTGGTGGAATGTCTAACTTAAATGTTTGATGTTTCCTATGATTTAAGGAGGTTTTTCTTAAAAAAAGGCTTGAAAAATATTATTTATTTTTATAAAGAAAATCTTCAGGAAAATCAAAATGGAAATGTTTGATGTTTCCTATAATTTGAGGACAATTTTCTTTAAAAAAAAACTTGAAAAATATTATTTACATTTATAAAGAAAATTTTTAGAAATTCACAATGGAATTCTTCAATCAGACATTTCCAACCACTTTGTGGCTTTACATTTGATTACATTGAATGAATTGATTTAAGAAAAAAATATATCATATATACTATAACGGATAATATAATAAATAGGAATAAACATTTTTTGCTTCATTATATATATTATATATATATAATGAATTTGGAATAAAATAATAGTTATTTCCTATCAGTTATTATAATTCTTTATAAACCTATGGATCACAAAATATCTCTCTATATATAACATAATACATTTAGTTACATGTATGCATAATTTTTCTTTAATATGTTTTATAAGTTATTAATTTAAATTTCTAATGTGATATGCAGAGTATTGAATATGTATATAAATATGTACATAGATAGAACTATAATTTTAAAAAATGGCTTATTGTAGATATTGAAGTTTTATATATATATATATATATATATATATTATAAAACTTGGAACGAAACATGGAAACCAGATCTAATGGATAGTAATCACAGTAAACCATTTGCCTTGATTATGGGGCAGCCAACAAGGGAATGGGCTTCACAACAAGGGAATTAAATAGATTCAACCACATGATCAATAACAACTGGCAACAATATTAGAACTTCACATCTACCTCTAGACTACTTGAGCTAAGATAGAGTAGGATACACTACAGTAGCCTAATGTAGTATAAGCTAGCCTAGAGTAAGCTACTCTACATTAGAGAATGTGATACATGAGCATTAGACCAAGCTCATGATGAAGAAATAGAGGGGGCTTGATAATGTGGTGGATTGATTACATGTTGAGCTTGAAAATCAATTTTGTTACCTTTGCTGGAATTTTAAATACTTAATGTAAATACTGAATTTGAATAAGTCAAAGAGTCTAGGAATATAAGAGTCATTTCTATTCTAATGAATAGACCATGTGGTTGTCTTTTAGACTTCCCTCAATTAGAGAGAAATGGAGGTGAACCATTTACAAAGTCTACAAATAAAAAAGAGGAATTGAATGGAGAGGAAGAGAGCTCTTCTCCTTCCTCTAAGTCTGTGCAGTTGAATTATATGAAAAAACAATTTATTCATATCATATTTGTTGCACATTTGTTCATAAATTTGTGTTCTTATCTTTGGTTTTAAATTGTGTATGCACTTCCTTAACTTCTAGAATTTGTGTGACCAAACTTGTATTGTTATGTGCTTGAAAACACTTAATTTACGAGAATAGTATTTGTTTATGCATGCCCCTTTTACTATGACCTTCGAATATTTTATAGTGCCTCTACTTTTGCAGGCAAAGTTTGTTCCTTCACCTAAAATTCAAACCATCAAGTTGAGCGAGGTGAATTTTTTTCTGAGTTAAAATAGAGCTAAACCATGGAGGAATCAATTCTAGGAAGGACCAAGTGATTTCTTCTTCCAAAATCCTGAAAACAGAGTTTCTATAAGCGTTATCAAAATATTTTGCAGTGCATACAAGTTTTTTTTTAAAAGAGTGTTGCGAAAATATTTCGCAACACCTACAACCACTTTTTATCCTTCACTTTGTTTGATTCAAGCTTACTTTTTGGTTTTCCTTGTGTAATCATTTTTGGTATCAGAGTGTGTTTCAGGTAGGCCACGTTTTTGGTGGAGGTACGTGGACATTGGTGGTGTTCTCTATGGAAAAGAGAGATGGAAGCATGAGAAAAGAGAGCACGACGTCGAGGAGGGATACCTGTAGCTAATTCATAACTCCAAGAAGATATACAAAGCTTACATGCACATTTAAAGGCCATGGAGACATGTAGGAAACGAGACCCTGAGGTTGGGGATGATAGTGGATTGAAGGAAGAAGCTACAACAGAAGGAGCAACAGTTGTGGATGAAGCTCTAAAATTGAACTATTGAGATCGGTGTTAAGCTCAATTTCAAGACCAAAACCTAAATTTTCTACCTATGATTACAGTCTAGTAACCAATACTTTTATGGATTAGATTGGTTAACTAGATAAGTATTTCGAGTATGAGGAGATTGACGAAGATAAGAGCGTAAAATTTGTTGTCACTAGATTGAAAATCCATGTTGCATTATGGTGGGATAGTGTACAAGTTGAAAGGAGAAAATAGGGGAATCCATTGATAAAAAAGTTGGGACAAGATGAGGCACAAAGACTATCTATTGGTGATATAAATGTGGGAAGTTGGGTCACATATCTTTTGAGTGTTTGAAGAAAGAGAAAGGAGGATAGAGAGATGCATATGTATCTCAACCAAAAGTAGTAGAAGCACAAACATCTGTGGTAGAAAATGCACTAGAGATGGGTAAAGATTTAATGATGAATAAGGTCATGTTGAAACTAACCAAGGAGAATGTTGAACTGACAAAAAGAAAATACTTGTTTAGGACTATTTTCAAGGTTGGAGGAAAGTGTTGCAAAGTGTGATTGATATTGGAAGCATTTGCAGTCTAGTTTCCACAAAAATGGTGGAAAAAAATGGAGTGAAAAGGTTGAAGCACCCAACACCATATAAAGTGTCATGGTTGCAGAAAAGCCACCAGTTGTTGGTGAGTGAGAAATGAAAAATAGATTTCCAGGTATGCTAGTATAAGGATAAGATAGTTTGTGACATCATGCCAATGGATGTCTTCCACCTTATTTTGGGATGACCCTCGAAATTTGATAGGAAATCGATGCTTGATCAAGAGAATAACACCTATAGGATTCAAAAACTTGGTCTAAAGAACACTCTTAAACCATTAAAGGAATAAAGTAGAACTGGGAAACATAACTCAAAAACACTGTTGTTGGGAGGAAAGGAATTTTCGCAACAAATGGAGAAAGAAAAGTTCATCTATGTGGTGTTCTACAAACCAAAGGTAATATTTCTACACACTAAAATTGGATATTTACCTGTTGAGATTCAAGAGATGTTGCATGAGTTTAGTGATATCATGGTAGATGATCTTCCAAGTGAGATTATACCTAAGAGAAGTATCAAACATCACATAGACCTAATACCAGGATAAATCCTTCTGAACAAAGTTTCTTACTAAGTGGAACCCAAGGAGAATGAAGCGATAAGGAAATAGGTTCAAGGAATACTAGACAAATGGTTGATAAAGGAAAGAATAAGTCCATGTGTTGTCCCTGTGGTATTTAGTCCTAAGAAAGATTGAAAATGGAGGATATGCACAAATTCCAGAGAAATCAACAATATTACAATCATCTACAAATTTTCGTTGCCATGAATGGACGACATGATGGAATTTTTGAGTGGGGAAACCTACTTTTCAAAGGTTGATTTGAAGAGTGGTTACCATCAGATCTGGATTAGAGAAGGGGAAAAGTGGAAGACAACCTTTAATACTAATGATAAACCATATGAATGGTTGTTCATGCCATTTGAATTGACTAATGCACCAAGTACCTTCATGTGGTTGATGAATGAGGTCTTGAAGGAGTTCGTTGGTAAGTTTGTTATGGTTTATTTAGATGGTTTTTTTTATTTTCATCTAAGCAAAGGAAGAACACATTATGCATGTAATATATGTTCTATAAGGGTTTGAGTAAGAGAAACTATTGATTAACATGGGCAAATGTACTTTCATGATGTCTGAGTTGGTATATTTAGGCTTTACCATTTCAAAGGATGGGATAAAAATGGGTCTAGAAAAAATAGAAGCGATTGTATGCTGCCATTCACCTAAGCACATTTTCAAAGTTATGATTTTTCATGGTTTAGCTAGATTCCACCAAAAGTTCATCAAGAATTTTAGTGGCATTTGTGCACCCATAGTTGAAAGAATCAAGGAGGATAGGCAACCATTTTGTTGGACAACAGCAGCAGAGGAAAGTTTCTAGCTCTTGAAGAAGAAGATCACTGAGAAACGGGTGTTGAAGCTACCTGACTTCAGTCATATTATCCAACTCAGATGTGATGCTAGTTGAACATCCATTAGAGCAGTGTTGATTCAATAAAGCAGATTTGTTGCTTATTTTAGCAAGAAGATGAATGATTCAACGCATAAATACTCCTATGACAAGGAATTCGATGTGGTGGTTCAAGCATTGAAGCATTGGAGATATTATTTTATGCCCAAGGATTTTGTTTTGTTCTCTGGTAATTCTACACTACAATATATAATGCAACAACGTAAGTTGAAACATAAGCACACCAAGTGGGTGGAATTCCTATAAAGTTTCACCTTTGTACTGAAACATGTGAGTGGATAAGAAACAAGTTAGTCGATAGTTTGAGCAGGAGGATTTTGATTATGGAGTAATTCCATGTACATATTTTGGGCTTTGATTATTTGAAGGAATTGTATGAGGATGATTTTGAATTTTGAGATGCCTTTAAACCATGCAAGAACCTTGTGAGTAGAGATAGCATCCCATAGAGGTAGTTTAGCTTGTAGGATGGTTTATTATTTAAGAGAATTCAATTATGTATCTCTCGTCACTTAATGAGAGGGAAATTGATGCAAAAAAAGCACAATGGAAGATCGACAAGGAATTTTGGGGTGGACAAGACACTTGGGTAGCTAGGACACTTTAATTTCTAGCCAAAGATGAGATTTGTTGTGCAGAAATATGTAGGCAAATGCAGAGTATGTTAACATGCGAAAGGAAGCAGTCAAAATGTGGGATTGTATATGCCTTTTCCCATTCCTTGTAGACCAGGGAACTTAGTTAGTATGGACTTCGTTTTTTGTTTTTCTAAGAATGCAGAGAGTTAAGGACTCTATACTTGTAGTTGTGGCAAATTTATGAAGATGGGTCATTTTATCTTATGCTGCAAGACTAGTGATGCTACACATATGGCTCATTTGTAAAATGAACAAGATGGCTGGAAAAATATGCAATCAACCCATGATTTTCCCATGAAATTTCTAATATCCACAATGCCATCTTTTAAATGAGAGCTACAATTTTCTGTAAAGAAAACTGCTTTCTTTTTCCGGAGAAAAAAAGCTAAAACTTTTTATTAAGGATATAAAAAGTTTTACATTTTACAGATAATCACCAACAATCCACCTGAAAGCGGAAAACTGTTGATAGACAATTCCCAAAACTGGAAAGAGGAACTATGTGGAAGTTCCATAGAAAACCAGACCAAAGATAAACTATGAGACGCGGACCATTGACCAGATCTGCCGCAAGGAGAAAAAAACATATGAACTGTTTTATGGATCGTGAAGATCCAACCTGTTTAAAATACATGAACCATATAGTGCTAGGGAGGCCTCCTTCGGGGAAGGATAAACAGCCTCATACAAAAAAGACTATATATACGGACATAAAAGAGACATTCGCAAATAAATATAACTTCAACAACCTGAAGAAGAGGAACCATATATTCGACCATTCTGTGGCTGAAAACAGGAAAGGAAGAAACAGGCATATAGATGAACAGTTGCGACCAAAAAGAGGAAGATGCCAAGGAACATCCACGACCCTAAAAGCTGTAAAAAGATGTGGAAAACAAACCATGAAGAGCAGCATTATGAAGGAGGAGCAAATGGAGGCTGCTGCGTGGAGAATATCTGCCCCTGTCTTGATTCTTCTATGGACTAGCTGCCCAAAGCTTGTTGTAGGCCAACTTTAGAAAGCTGGTCTGCTGATGTGTTTTTGTCCCTGAAAATATGGCATATAGAAAAATTATGAAAGAGAGATTTTAAAGACACAATATCTTCTAAAATAGTCTTCAAAGTCTGATTTTGGCACATTGCATTTCCATTAACCCATTTGACAACATTCATGGAGTCTCCAAAAATTTGAATCGACGAAATGTTCCTTTGTAATGACCAGCACATGAGGAGACGTAATGCAGACAGTTCGGCATAGTTGTTTGATCCCTGACCCAGTCCCACAGAAGCTCTTAAGGAATGTTCATGGTTTAAATGAATACAAATACCAGCGCCTGCCCTGTTTTGTTGAGATGCCCCATCGAAGAAAGCCCAAGAAGAGCCTTCCTTTATAATTAAGGGACTATCACGGTTTTGTGCATTTTTTGTCTCAAGAGGTGGAATGGATGAGTAAATGGCCGCACAGTTTGTTGCCACTGATGTTGTGGACATAACCTGGTCTTGAAATAAGCTTTTATTCCTAGCAAGCCACAACCCCCAGAAAAAGATAGGGGGGAGGTTTCTTAGGTTTCCATCTGGGTGATTATTCCACCAGTTTCTCCAAGCTTCTTCCAATGGAACAGAATCCCATTGTACTTTTAGATTTAGCAGACCTGTTAGCTCCCCCCAAATCCTTGAAGAGATAGCACAGGATGTGAAGAGATGATTAATTGATTCCCCATCCGACTTGCAAAGTGGACATCTCCCAGGTCCAATGAAAAATCTGGCTTGAAGAATATCCCAGGTTGGGATTTTTCTCTTTAAAATACACCATAAAAAAATCCTAGATTTCAGGGGACAATTGAGCTGCCACAAATTTTTCGACCACCACTCCGGGGCTGCCCATCCTTTCTTTTCCATGAGGAAAGAGTAACCAACTTTTGGGGAGTAAACTCCTGTTTTCCCTTGCGCCCATAGCAGAACATCCTGGTCATTTTTTATCCTGACATTTGAACGATGGAGTTCTTCGATATAAGAGGCCCATTCATTATGCCATCTGATGTTTAAACCGAGGTCCTCTGCATTTTTCCATGCCTGTCCCCAAATGGTAGATTGACCCACTTTCTCCACTTGATTAAGAGTGTAGAATCCTTTACTGCCCAGGTGTCTCAAGAGTCCAGGGGATAGGGCATATAAAGAAAACTACTTTCATGATAAATCATTGTACAAATAATTATTATGTAAGTTAATAATGATACTTATATTAATTATTAATACATAGTAGTAGCTTGTATAATATTAAAAGAGGTACACTCGACGTCACCTTGTGCAACATAAAATGATATAAAACTAATTTGAAATGTACAACATTCCTGTAGGACCATTTTTGCAGGAATCTACTACTTCACAATTTTTGAACAGTGCATGAGGAGACATTTTAGCTAAAATACATATAACCATAGTAAGGCACTACTAAATACTCATTAATATAGATGAAAATATGAATATGTTAAAAAAAAAATTAAAACATATAACACAGAGATATAAATAAAAATATGAATATATTAAATATTTAGCTATAAAAAAATAATATATGAAATAAATAAATAATAATAATATTCTAACATGTATCAGTTACAACATCTATAAAACCTATGTTGAATAATAATAACACAATAATCATAGGAATCACATTGCCAAATTTCACTTCACAAGTTGTCATTTTCCAAATCTCTCATATTTGAGTGCGAACAATAATTGTAAAAATTTTATAGAAATTGCAACTACTCAAGATTTCAAACTGAAAAACAAGAGACACAATTCTACTCTACTGATATATGAAATGGAAATCATAATTTAGAACAACATACATAGACATGGAACAAGAAAAACCACAAGTACTCAATGATTTCTAGGGGAACCCACCTAGGAAGAACCCCTTAAGCCTATTTGCATTAATCAATTGAATTGAGAAATTATTACAATTGCTTGCTCGAGCTTTGAGCACAACCTTCAAAGGAATAATTGTTATCTTTGTTCAATGAGAAACTCTAGAAAACACCTAGTCAATTATCTACTCATCTAGCATCTTATTTCCGTCTACAATCCTTGAGGAAATTATATCATAAAATATAGGAATTTCCTTCTATTTTCCTACATAATTCCCAAGGATTGATGTCCTAACCTCATGCAACAACTATACACTCAAACTAGTGCACAACTCATGTTACACTACCTTATCATTTCCACTTTACCCGAGAAATTTGAATCCCATGCATGCATTAGCTATTTTGGTATGATTTATTAGCTAACTGACAGATCTTTGAGTTAGACGGTTGTCCCATTGCACAACTGACCTTCAACTAAATCTATCATTAGTTAAAGGTCAGTTAACTAAATACAACTAAAAATAGCTAAACTAGATTGCTAAAATTTAGCAATCACACATGCATGACTAAACTCCAAGACCTCTAAATCGAATTTACTGAGTTGACTTAGTGACAAGATCCATGTCACACTAGTTAACTCCTCCAAGTCCTCCTAGTGATGTGGAGATTTGATTTAACCAATTTGAGTAAGGCTAAAGTCAAATTAAGCCTTTCTTGCTACATTTTTTCAACTCTCCCTCTTAGCAAGAAAGGGATTTTTCACCACCCTATCCTGCACCTATGAAATTCTAGTTTACCTCTTCACAATGTCTTTTTCAAGATGTCAGCATCTTTCTCCTCAGTTGGAATGTACTATAGAAACATAATTCTCCTCTACACACAAGCCTCCAATTGATGATATTCGATATTAATGTGCTTGGACCTGTCATGAAATACCAGATTATCAGAGAGCTTAATGCAACTCTGATTATCAAAATATATCACTATTAGATCCATCTCCTGATTGAAAAGTCCCACGAGTATTTTCCTCATCCATATGGCCTCATATGTTTCTTGAATTGAAGCCATATATTCAACCTATGTTGAGCTGAGCACCAAAAACCTTTGCTTCTAGCTATACCAGGAAATAGCTTGGGACCCAACACTAAAGATAGCACCTGAAGTACTTTTCCTGTTTGATGAAATCCTTGAAAATTTTGTATCGGTAAGCCTTGAAGTTTCACTCCCTTTTTCCTCATGTACCATAATCCATACTCAGTAGTGCCTCTGAGGTAATGTAAGACATTCTTAGTTGCCTTCCAATATAGCTTGCTAGGCCTTACCATAGCATGACATAGTTAGTTGACTTGATAGCACATGTCGGGTATTGTCTTCAAAATATACATCAAAGAACCCACAAGGTGCCAATAACCTCTTCACTTGAAGTGACATTCCCATTCATCCAATTTGTAGCTAGAGTTGTGTCGATTGGCTTACAATTATCCATGTGAAATCTATGAAGTATTTTAGAGGAATACTTCCCCTGAGACATAAACAATTCACCATCACTTTTCCATACTTCTATCCCAAGGAAGTAATGCATTAAGACAATGTATTTCATCTCAAATTCGCTTGCAATATCCTCTTTGCAAGAGTGGATCAACTGCTCATCACCTGTCAATATTAAATCATCAACATACAAAATAATAATAAGAAACTTACCATATATTACAATGTGATAGAGGTTCCCATCTACTTAGCTTTTGGTGAATCCCAATCCACTAAGATAATTGTCGATCTGAGTGTACCATGATCGAGGCACCTGTTAGAGACCATACAATGCTCTCTTGAGTATGCACACATGTGAATCCTAATCATATGTCTCAAATCATTCTAGCTACTCTGTAAATTTCCTCCTCAACAACAGCATTGAGAAACACAATCTTTACATCCATCTAGTGGATTCTCCACCCCATCTGTGCAACCAATGATAGAATAGATCCAATTGAGGAATATATTTCAACTGGTGCAAACGTTTCCTCATAGTCCTCTCCCTCTACTTGAGAGAATCCTTTGGCCAAAATCTGGCATTTTACTTCTCGATGTTCTCATCTGATGCATGCTTCACTTTGTAGATCCATCTGGAACCAACCACTGATTTATGTTCTGGTCTCGCCACCACCTCCTATACAATGTTTTTCATGATGGATTTATATTCTTCCACCAGGGTATCAACCCAAACAGATTGAGAAACTACTTCGTGAAATGAAGAAGGCTATGTCTCAATGACCTCTATCATGAGAGCCATATAACCAGTGTACCTCTCAGGTGATCTCTACATGCATACTAATGTAGGGGCTCCCACATTCTTCTTAGCATCCTGCAACAATCTATCAACTTCTCTTGTTCTCTTTCTCCCCTCTCTGGATGTTTTTGGTTGATTGGGT